>VYZP01009754.1:9213-144346 GCA_013400635.1 Hypocryptadius cinnamomeus
CGGGAAGGGCCTGAGGGGGCATCGGGTCCGACCTGCGACCCAACACCACCGTGACAACTAGACCATGGCACAGAGTGCCACGTCCAGTCTTTCCTTAAACACTTCCAAGGACGGTGACCTCACTGCTTCCCTGGGCAGCCCATGCCAATATCTAGTCACCCTTTCTGTGAAGAAATTCTCCCTAATGGCCAACCTGAACCTCCTATGATGCAGCTTAAGACTATGTCCTCTCATCCTGTCGCTGGTTGTCTGAGAGAAGGGACTGACCCCCATCTGGCTACAACCTCATTGGAGGGAGCTGTGGAGAGCTACAATGTCACCCCTGAGCCTCCTTCTCTCCCAGGGGGCTAAACACCCCCAGCTCCATCAGCTGCTCCTCCTAAGATTTGTGCTCCAGACTCTTGAGCTACTCTATTGCCCCCCTCTGGACTTGCTCCAGCACCCCAATATCCTTCCTGAATTGAGGGGTCCAAAACTGGACACAGTACCCGAGGTGCAGCCCTGCTTGGGTGAGACCCAAGGGGTCCTGGAACCCCCCGGGCCAGAAAGGTGGTAAGTGGGGCTTTGCCTCAGTACCCCCGTGTCATAACATGTCATCCCCGAGAGAATGGCATGAGGCTGTGTCACGAGAAGTTTAGGTCAGCTATTGGGAAAAGGTTTTTCACCCAAAGGGTGGTTGGGCCCTGGAACAGGCTCCCCAGGGATGCAGTCCCAGTGGTCACCAGCCGGACAGTACAAGAAATGTTTCAGCAATGCTCTCAGCCGTGTGGTGACTCTTGCGGCTGCGCAGGGACAGGAACTCGACTATGATGATCCCTTCCATCTCAGGATATTCTGTGTCCATCAGCCCTCAGTCCCCCATTCCCCCACCGCACAGGCTGTGCCCTGACACTGGGGCAGCAGCACTTAGGGGGCTGTGGTGTCACCAGGGCCAGATCTGGATTCTCTGACGGCTCCTTCGGGAGGCTGAGCACTTGTCAGTACAGCCTAGCCTTGAACAGCTGCTTGAAAATCAAACATGGAAAGATAGTTTTGTTTCAAAATGCATCATCCATCAAATGCAATACATTGGCGAGTTTGTATTTGCATTTGAACCCTTGTGGTTCATTTTTAGAGTGGAGAGGTGGAATTTTTTGCAAGACAAAGAGGTAAAACCATGTAATTTTTGTTAACATGAAAAATTAAGTTCCTGCAAACCACACTATTCCAGGAATTTCACTTTAAGGGAGAAAAGGAATAATCCATGACATGATCTACAAGTCCATGGCTATGTACATCATATAAGCTGGGACATCTAGAAATAAACTTTGCTTTTTTTCTTTTTTTTTTTCTTTTTTTTTTTTTTTAGGACTAAGCCTCCCTTTGTCTCTCTGCAACTGCTTTTCTTCCCCATCCTTTCATCTCTTTTATTTCTCCATCATAAAAAAAATCCTAAATATAGCATGATAGGTAAGGGAACGTTTCTGTTCTTTGAATAATATATGAAGTGCCTGTACCCACTTAAAAATCAGATTTTGCAAAATGATTCATATGATTTAATTTTGCATAATACATTGTTCTTCTCAGTGCTTGCTTACTGGCAGAAAGGTTTAGATTTCACATGATGGTGGTTATTTATAGGCAATGACACAGCTTTGGAGGAACCCATTGGAAAGAATAGGTCGTTTGTATGGAGGATTTTCATCTGTTTGAACTAGTTCTAGAAGCAAGTAGTTTTATGCATGTGGACTGATGGCCATTTCACCTTGAGCTGTGAAGTTAACAAATGCACCTTGTTCTTTTGCAGAGCTGTAATCCCACTTTGTCTCATGGATAGCCAAAAGAACATATGGACTCATGAGGAGGACACTGGATTAACTGCTGTGTCTTAAGAGCTTTTTTCAGCTGTTTTTCCCCTTTTTTTAAAAAATAAAAATCTCACAAGTATTCTCAGTATGATTTTATAATGCCTGCATGCAATATTTCAAGATGCAATAAGCACATGGTAGTTCAAAGTAAAATAACGTACTCAGCTTTTTTTCCCCCAGTAATTAAGACATGTCAGGTTTTCTTCTGCATTCTTTGATAGTTTACTCATATTTGGCCTGCTTACATTAAATCAGCAGTGCATTTGAGTTACTGATAGAACTCCAGCTTCACTGGTGTCAGGATTTCCCTCTCCCAATAAGTTTTCAAAATTACTTTTTGTTCTTTTCTACTAATAATGATTTTGTTTTGTGTACTGAGGTAGGATGGATTTTTATTCTAGTCAATCTGAAATTCAATTCATCAAAAATATGTCATGTTTTTTAAGGGAAAAAAAAGTATATTCTTACTTTCACAATATAAGTAGTGTGTATTGCAATCCTATACGGTCAAACTATAAGTGAAGATTATTGATAGTGTGTTATATGGTTCCTGTCAGCTCTGCATACTTTCCATCTGATTATTTGAAATTAGTTCTTTAAGGACACTTTAATTTTCAGTCTGAGACAGTATAGCCTTAAATAATATATCCAGTGTTGCCCCTCAGATTATCTTTGATCTCTAATTAATATTACATAAACAGCTTTAAGGAAACTGAAATATGTTATTATGAAGTAAGCATAGATTTTCCAGGCAGTGACTGTTTCCATAAGTGTGATGTTCTCAGGACACAAATTGCTGTTTTTAAATAAATACAGAAACTATTAATATTAGCCCAGTGTTGATTTCTTGAGTGAATTTACAAGGAAGACTCTTGGAGACTCTTGGAATGGTTTGGGTTGGAAGGGACCCTAAATATCAACTAGTTCCAACCCCCAATCTTACCTCAGGATGACAGACAAAGCCTTAAAATTATGGGGTAAGTCACATATTTTCAGCCTAAATACATTTGTTGCAAAAAGAATGCGTATTCTGTGACTTATATTCTGCCAATGCTGGCTGTTGTCTTCACTTGCCACATGCTAAGAGCTTGCAGAAAAGGAAAGAGGGTTTTATTGATTTTTGTCATAGAGGTTAAACAACTCCAAAGTATTTATTCAGAGCATTTTATTTGAATTAAATTTCAACCATGGAGTTCTTTGAGTACCCTGGTGGTGCATGTCTTAAATGCATCAGAGGATATTATGAGGTGACATAGTTCAGCCATGTAAGCCCTGTGTCTTGTGAATTCTTTATCATAGCAGATACAGCTATTAATTAGTATATTCAAATTTTGGAAGCATTAATAATGTTTCAGTGTTTCTTTTCACATTTGCATTAATGTCTTTTACACATCATTATTATTTTCAGGGTGCTGTCTAGCAAGGAAGAAGCATTACTGATGGCTGGATTTATCACAAAGAGCAGCACTTGTGAAACTGGAGAGATGGAAGATCACAAAATCAGAGTTAGTTTAGTTTCCTGGTTACAGTAGAAAGAAGGTGAAATCACACAGGTACTCCAGCAAGACATTCTGCAGGATGAACTGCACGGCACAGAGTGCCTCTCTGGGGCACACCCAGCTAACACTAGCAGAACTGAACAGTCTGAGCAGAAGAGGATGCTTTTCCTGTGTTCTCTGTACAAAATGGAAAATAAGCATCCTCAAAGGCATAATGTGCTTGTATTTTGAAAACACCCCAAGGAGGAAATATTTATTTGTACAGGTACACAATCAAAACAAGCACAAGACACTTTAGCTTTTCTTCTTACCTGAAGAAGTTATGTAGTCTGAAAATCAGGGTTATTCTCTAGACAAGTAAAAAGTGTCTTCGCTTGTTACATCCCCAGTAATGCATTTTTAGACATTGTTTTCGGCACTTCTTTGGCATATGACCAGATAGTCCTTTTTTTTTCTACCCAGAGTTATTGTCTGATTGAATACTATATATTTCCATAGGAATTTCAGACATCTGGCAGCTCAGTTGAAATGTACTTCTCTCCCTATTTGGTGTGTCCCTTCCCTCTGCCTTGCCCTGGGTCTGCATTGGGCTCCTTTGAATTGTTGGGCAATACAACATTCTTGTCTGTGCTTTGGTTTGACATCCCCTGCACCCTGGATGTTTTCTGCAGAACTTTGCATCATCCCCTCAGTGTGTTCATTCTTCCTGAGTGAGATAACTTGCACTTGCCTTCACCTGAGTGTATTGTGATTTCCTCAACCCATTTTTTTGGTTGGTCAAGATTGAATACTAGTTCTGTCCTTCAATATACTTCCAGACTTTCCTGGCTCTCTGTCATCTGCAATTTTAATAAGCAAGCTCTCAAAACAGCTCAGCAGTAAAAATTCCATGAATGAGTTAGTCTAAGACCTGGAAGAGATCTGAAGAATGGTATCTAGTATATCCTGTCAACTCATGCTAACTCCTCTGGGAATGTTTTACAGTCATTTTTTGCACCCATATTGCAGTAGCTTTATCTTTTCTATGGCCTAGGTTCATCGTTCCTGACTTTAGAGGCTTGACTTGGAGAGTAGTTTCCTAAGGCTAATTTCATAGTCGAACATTAAGGGAAAGACAGCAGGCCCTTCAAGTTGTTCTTTGAAGTTGTCTTTCTCTTCACTGGAAGGAAGGAACATGGTGTAACCTTTCTCCTAATTGAAGTGTGCTTCAGTTAGTGTCTGTGAAGTCAATCAGATGCACTGGGATATGTGATGGTGTTTATGGCACTGTCAGGGTGGGCCGTGGAGAAGGACGGCGTCAGCGAAGACGAGCTAAGTCACGTGTGCCGTGTTCCCATTAGCTACAGGTTTTGTCACTCTGCTGGAGAGGCAGATAAAGTTGGTTTGACTTGTCTGGGCAGACTGCTTGTTTGCTTTTGCTTCAGTTTCTGGTATTTTAAATATTATATTGAAACCTGTTCAGAATATTTTCAATGTTTGTAATAACTTCAGCTTCACTAAACTGACAGTGGCTAATAGATATGTACCAATTCTATGCCAAAACCAGCAAGCTGGAGCAGAAAGTTAAAGAGTGATCCCAGAGCATTTCAAGTTTTAATTTGCTTCCAGCCCCAAGAATCATCCTCTATGCTTAATTTAAGACTGGAGTTTTACTGACAAGTTATAGCTTCCAGGAACAGGACTGACTGTGGAAACAGGCTAACAAAAGTCTGTTCTAAACCCAGCTACAGACTGTCACAAATTTAATATGGGTTCAAAGCCAGTTTTTTCTAACTCCACTGAAAATATGATTGCGAATAATTCTTTCTAAATGCACTTCTGAAAAGCTTTAGCTAGAGTGCACACAGCTTAACTGATCTCAGCCACTGGAGTTCTGATGACTACGTTTACCTGGACAAAAATCCTCACACTGCAGTTTAAATGACTAAGGGCGTTGGTGTCAGCATAAGCCTGTGGAGAAAGCTTCTCTTTGTGTCATTTTTACATGAATAATAACAGCTGATGTGCAGAATATTTTTAATATCAGAGTGGGAGGATATGAGAACCCCAGGTGCAGTTTCCGAGGTGCAGCTTATAAGTTTAATGGTGTTATTAGAATCTGAAAATTCACAGCTTTTTATGTCGGTAATGGAAGTGGGTTTGGACCCCTATGAACAGATGTAGCAAATTCATTGCACATTCACCAGATGAATCATTTCTTAGTACGCCACTCAGTGTACAGTACCTGGCAGCCTCCATGATAAACTGTAGAGCATCAATCTCCCATTCTATCTTTAGAACAATCTAGTGATTTATTTTGATTTGGTTTGGTAGCATTTTTTTATGTTTTATGCCTCAGTACCTCATTAAAATTGCACATCCTTTCTAAATTTCTTTACATGAAGGTGTAATTTTTAGCATAGTCTTTGCAAGGATTTTTTTAAAACAATTTTGACTTTTATTTTAAAAAAAATTATCCATAATTATGGATTAGAGTTAGGTTTGGATTTGGAAGTCATGTTTAAGTTCAAAAGATTCCTGATGTTATAGCTGATCCTTTACTGGCCTATTGATATATACTAAAGATGTTGTGTAGTATTAAAACTGAGACTACCAAATGCTGACAGAAGTGAAACAATGTTGCTGCTTACCACCTAGGCTGAAGCAACAGTGTTTTATTAATCTCATTGTGTTGTGTTGTTAAAAATCAAAGGAAAGCACTGTGCTGTTTATAGGTCAAAAATTAGACCTTTCTTTGGGTCCTGCCTTCTTCTAGGGCAGAAGGGCTTTCCACTGAATCAATTCTGCAGAAGGTTCTGTAGTGAAATGAGCCCACAGGAGAAGCAGCTAATGCAATTCCTGTTTAAAAAATAAATAAATCAAGCATGAGCTTTAACTAGTCCTGGTTTTTATAGGACCAGTGCTGGCAATAACACTAGAATTTCTTCAGACAAAGAACATCTTAATTTATGTCTGGTTGTATTAAAGATGAGCACACTCCCTTGTTGCAGAAGCTTATTTGTATGAAAATGTAGACTAGTTGCTTTTTTATATATGCTAAAATTAATGAAAAATTTCTAGCAACAAAAGGACACTTTAGCAACAGTCTTTCTTTGGTGTCTGAAGCAAATCAGAAATGGGATTGGAGTAACTTGCAGCATTTGCACTTCTGATAATTTGGATTACTACATACAGGAACCTACAGTCTTTCTCTTACACCTACATTCCTCTTGCATTTTGGCCTTCTTACTATTCAGTTTTATTTTTATTGAAGGGCTATTGTGTGCAATTATTCCCTCACAAAAAAGTTAAGTTGAAATAAATATTAACTACTATTAGAATTAACAATCTCATTCAGAGGATCACATTAGTAGTAAAACTGGATACTAATTAGTATTCAAATAAAATTACTTCATTATATTCCAAGCAGTTATTTTTCTGCCTTTTCAAAAAATGCTTAAGCACACTACCTCGGTTTCTCCATTAAATTTGAGCTTGCTTCAGAAATTAATCAGGATTTAAACCTTTTTTCTTCCTTTTCAGCTCATTGGTGGAACTGCTCTTCTATCAATGCCTACAGCAGTAGAAGCGTGAGGATTAAATATTTGAAGCTACTCTTGTTTTTCTGCCATGTAGCATCCTGACATTTCTTTGTGAAGGAAAGAATGTGTCAGGGTTAGCATTAGCATGACTTCTCCTGCAAGTCTGGAAAAACATCTGTCATTCTGCCAGTCTTCCCATTAACTACCTGAGCAAATGCGGCGAGAAGATTTCATTACTTTCAAGAGACTAGCTCTGCTCTTATTTAGGTTTATTCTTTGCTAGACCTTTTGTTTTCAACAATTGCGAAAAGGTAACTGGCATCCTGTCACATTTACAGCTCACTAAATTTCTATGTGCTTAATGCAGTTAAAACTGGAAGGAATACTGCCAATATGTCAACAAAAATGCAACAAAGTGATGGGAGGGTTAGTTTACAGAAACTCCTGAACTCCTTTGTCATGACCAAATGAAAGAAAATTGTTTTTAAGACAAGGGCATACTAAAAGGATTAGCTCTGATAAACTTTTATGTTCAGATAAAAGAGAGTCTGAGTATTAGGAGAACATTTTTTCATCAATTTCTTAAAAGCAGCTTTGCAGTTAATTAGAGACAAGTCTCGTGTTTTAAAAGCTGAATGGGGGAGGGGGTGGGGAAGCAGGGAGTAACGCAGTAAAACAAAGAGGCTGAGCCCTGTAATGGTGTGAAGAGCACTGGAAATGTAGTTTTAAAATACATATTTTGCTAATACACGTTGTGCTAAACTAGATCCTGCTGTGCAGAGAGGCCATGCCCCTGCATCTCACTCCTCCTGGCTGTTTGCTCCTACCAGTACTGATGCTCACTCTAGAGTAAGCCAAGAGAATTTTAGAGTTAAACTGAAAAAAAATTACTCTTAGCCCCACCCCCCTTCCTTGCCCCCCATAAAACATGGGACCAGCCAAACAGCACAGCTGGTACAAGGTGCAGGTATGTAACTAGCAATGGGAGTGCCCCTTTTGGAGTCAGCCTGCACTAGACCACATCATCTGCATCATAAAAACTCACATGGTGTAAATCAGCACCATGTAAGGAGTTACTCAGATACCATATAATTCAAAAAGTGATTCATTTTAGAAAATCTAGTTTTAAAATCTCACAGAAATGTATTCATTGGAATATGTAACATATTGAAATATATAACAGATAAGAATAATATGTAATGTATGTATGGAATATATTACATATGTCAAATATTTATGTAATATATTTATGATACAAGATGGACATAGCAGAAATTGCGGTGAAAATATGGGTTAATTGGCATAAAGTGTTAGTGGTACAAAGCATATACTTAATTTTATGCGTGTTCTTACGTGCTTTGCTGAGCTGGGATTATGGAGAGCACCCTCTAGTCGTGTCAGAACATCAGTTAAATCTACATAAATCAATACCATGTCAGCAGTTTTCTAGATTAAATTACATTACTAGGAATTTGTAGACTACTTTTATACAAGTATAGGCCTAAGAAAATAAGCAGCTTTTATAATGTTTGATCTTACACTGGACTCAGAATGTTTGTTAATGGAATTCTTTAGTAAGAATTTTCATACTAAAATGTATAAAATCTAAACAAATGTACTGGTCTGCAAATTGTTCCAAACCTGCAAAGCAGTGTGTTTTATGGAATACCTAAAACCAGGAAAAACCATGATGTCTGCTTAGTTCTATGCAGGAGGTTTTACTTACACACCCAACTTCTGACTACACAAAATAACTCAAAAGCCCTGTCTTAAAAAACAGAATGAGTGTAAAACCCCAACATTTCTGCAGACTATGAAGAATTGAGAACAGGCCCAAAAAGCTTAATTTGGAGAAAGATTGCTTATCTTGCTGTGATCTTGAAATAGATGATCTGTGGGCAAATGACATGTCATTGCATCTGTAGCCAAAATAATCAATTTCCAGATAATGGGAGAATTTAATTTGTTAGAAGTCAGAATTAATACTAATACACTGCAAGTCAATACCATTTGCATTACAAGTGCCTGTTTCATTGCAAAATGCAGATAAATGTACAGTGTGAAGCTATGCTCCCAAACAGCAAATATATTCAAAGCTTAAATTGCTTTATAATTCAATTTTCGGTTCTATTTTTGTTTTCTTGTCACTTTATCATATCTGTATGCATGAATGTCCATTTGTGGAAACAATTGATGAAATAGATCTTTCAAAACACTATTTGGAAAAAAAATAAACAAATGTTCATCACGCAAACTTATTCATAATTGCTACTTATCAAATGTAGGAAAAAACATTGTTTTGTGTGCAATTTGTAACAATACATTAATTTAAAATTCATGTGACTTTCAAATAAAATAGGAAAAGGAAAATCAGTGAAATTTGCTATTGCCTGGCACCAGCAAAGGAGATTGTGATGTGAACCAAGAGTAGCAGCATATACTGACTGTTACCAAGTAATACATAATATGGATCCTGTTCTGCTCGGATTTGACATGCATTCTGCAGAAACCCATTTCCCCTTTCTATGGCACAGATTTCATGCACACCCTACAAGTCTTTCTAATACTGCTACATTCCAACCAAAAGGTTCTGGTGGCCAATTTCTACTTGCTCTAAGAAGGGATTTTGCCCCACTTCCCTGAAAAAGCTTCACATCTTCAGATTTGTGATTTTGGAATAAAATTAACAGTGGAAATCTGGAGAGTTAGCTGTTATTTGATAGTCTAATTTCCAGTTGTTAGAATTGTACAAAGCTTCAGAAGCTGATGCAGGGTTAACTTTGGCTGGGGACTGATGGTGCAGCAGGGCAGCAGTAGTTCCCATGCCTTCTTAAGTAGCTTAGGTAGTCTGCTGCTAGGATACCAGAGTTTGGAAATCCCTGGCTAATATTTGCAAATTGTTTTGAAATTATATTTTGAAATAACATGTAAAAGTTTGAAGAGCTGTTTTTTAAGGAAAGCAAGAAAATGAAGTAACTCACTTCCTCTGAATCTTCCTCCCCCCACCACTATTAGAAAAAAAACCCAAAATCCCACACTATAAAGTTTACTGTGAGTAAAACCCATAAGGTTCCCCAGTCATGTACAGTAATTTATGGAAAATTTTATAAATAAGACTTGCAAATTATTGGGTGCTCATTTTCTGTCAGTCTCAACTGTGAGTTCTGTCACTTTTTACAGTGGTTTATAGAGGGTTGGGATCTCACCTTCAGAATTAAAAGGACGTATTTTGTAGAGTTTATAGCAATCATAAAAATCTTTATTGAATTCTGGACAATTTCCATAAAGCCATAGGACTCCCTGATATAATAAATGCCTTGTAATCCACTCATCTGAACTAAGAAATACGAGTTATGTTAAGGCCTGTGACTATTTCCCTCTGAAAATTGTTTTCAGGTAAAGTGTAATTTCTCATTTATTGATAGCAATTACCACTGCATTTTGTGGCCTGAATTTTCCATTGCAATCAATAAATAAATCATAAAGTTGAAAAGTTCAAGATGTTCTTTGGCAGAGAATAAATGCCAGCAGTCTCTACCTTTATGGTTATATTGACCTTATAATGGGCAAATCAGCCAACTTGAAAATAAGCAAGTACTAAGCAGTGGCCTTAATTTTAATACTGTTTTCTTCCTTGGAAGGACAGCCCGTGCTCTGTTGTCACAGCTGCCTAATTGAAATTTGATCACACAGCTGGATCACTGGTCACGCACCAGTGACCGCTCAGCGGCTTTGGCAGCTCTTTGCTGTTACACTAACTTTTTGTTTCCTAATAATAAGCAAATTAAAGCAGGCAGCTGCAAAATCATCAATAGGTTAAATTCATTAGCTGTTCTCTCTATGAAATAAACAGGAAAATGAAGCTCTTCTTGGTCTTAATTAGTTCTTATAAAAGTTGGCAGGGAAACAAAGACATTTGTACACTCCTTTATTTTTATAAGAGACTTGCCCGAAAGAAAAACCTCAGACATGTAATTTCCTTTTTTTTTTTCCCCCCCCTCCTCCCGTGCTTAATGCTCTCAGTCAGAAGCTAACCCAGCACCCTCTGAGGGCAGAAAGAAAGGTGGTTTGGCAAGGGGTTATGCTGTCTCTTTTGTGCGGATCGGGGCATGTCCGGGGGAGCCTGAACAAGCTGTTTCCACAGCGATAGGCCACACTCGCTGTTTGCAGCCTCCTGTACGGGTAATTCCTCTGCAGGAGAAGCCTTAGCCGGCTGCTGTGGTTCCACAATCATTACCGCTGGCTCTGGGCCATGCCACATCACCCAGCAGTACAAATTTGATCTGGATCAGGTGTGGGCACATGATTACATTTCTGTCAAATTAGCAGAGCACTTGGTGAGGATTTTCTGCCGCCTGTCTGCTTTTATCCTGGTCACAGAGGAAGTGCACTGGGCCGGAACCACAGAGCGTTGGGGCCATGTGGGCAGCCGATACCTGTTGGAGCACTAATCCTGCTGGGGCAAAGGTAACCTGCCGACGTTTTGTTGGAACAAATTGAATTGGCAGAGCACATTTCAACTGGAACAGCACCTTGTGTCACGTACCCATGGCAGTGTTAAACTGGCAGCAGAGGCCTCCAGTGTGTTTAATAGATAGTTAAACATTGGCCTATCCTTTAGTCACAGACTAGTCCAGAGGAGTCTTAATTCTCCTTATTTGTACTATTTTCCACAGAATTTACTTGTGCTTCATGCTTGTATGGTGTACTGGCGCCTATATCCTTCTTAAGGTGCAGCTCTGTGGTGAGCTGAAAACAATGTAAGGCTTTACTGCTGCTGAAAAGGTGTGATGTCACCACTTCCATTGCATCAACTCTAGTAATGATGCCAGTTGCAGAGTGAGTCAGACTAGAAAGCTGATTTTGCTGAAAACTAAGGAAAAAAATAATAGTAAGAAAGAAAATCAGTGAAAGTTTGCACCGCTCCTTTGCTGGCAGCCTTAAGATTAACTTGAGCCAACTGTGATCCCATGGGTTCAGACTTTGAGTTTCAGCTCTGACTATTTTTCAGCTGAAAGGTCTTGTCATAACAAGGTGAGGAAAAAAAACCTTAAGAACAGCTGTGATAAATGGTTAACAATGAAGCTACTAATTTACTGAAATGTTAGTCTTCTGACCATTACGAAATATTTCCAGTAGCTATGTGCATAGTAACATTCATGTTTATGGTTTTGCTTATTTACTTTACTGGTGAAATATTTATGCTAATGAAATACTTAAAAAAATTTTTACTTTCTGACAGTAAGTAACATTCAGGAAAGAAAAATATCTTAGACTTCTGTCTTCTCATCCGTTAATCTGTAATTCCCCTACTGGGATTGCATTTTGCTTTAATTCTTTGACTTGTAACTCAACCACTGAACAGGCATTCCTTTCTGGCTCTAGATAAGATAGTTACTCATCAGCACTTTAGAAAGAATTTACCTTTCTCAGCCATCAATTAAGTGAGCATTTCTAAGACAGGGCAATAAATCCAGTGTGGGGATTAATGAAGCTTTAGAGAGAAATGGCTACTGCCTGCTATCTCCCCTGCTGCATCCCCTCCCTCCTGGGAACTATGTACGTAAGCAGCCAGCTTGCAGGAATTTTGGAGAGAATAGTTGAATGGTAGGTGCAGGGTAGAACTGAGGGCTATGTGGGGATTTCAAGAAAGAGCTTGCATAGACAAAGACTGCAGGAGATATCAGAGGGTGAATTATGAAAACTATGTGAAGGAGGAACAAGCGGGGAGAACTGTTTGGTGCTGAAGAAATGTATTTGGTGGTGAGGACAAAAAAGCAAGTCTTGATTCCCAAAGAACAGGTACTGTGAAGATGTGGTACTGCTGTCTCCTAATACGTTTCTTGTAAAATAGCCTGAGAAATAGGTCAAAGCACTTATTTATACTGTTCAAGCTAATCTTCCTGATTCTTTGCTATAGCTGATTAGGCCATGCTAAAATGAATAACCTTGCTACCAGAACTGTGGATTTGTAAATTTACTATAGGAAGTTGTAGAATACTGCCTTAAAGCACTACAGCTGCTGTCAAAGTAAATTACCAAGACACTGCCTAAATAAAGAATTAGGGAACTCTCTTACTTGACTTTTACTCAAAGACCTAGAAAACTCACCTCTGAGTTGTCAAAGCTAAATAAACTTCCTAGTCTTTGCTTTTCAGAAAGTAATTTAATTTAAAGATGGACAGATTATTGTGATTTACATCTTAGTTAAGGCTACCTCCATAACCTACTTTAAATTAGGGAGGATAGACAGAACTTTCTTATAAACCACAGATGGAAATAAAATTCTTGGTGCTTCCTGAGTAACTTGTTGAAAAAGTTAAGTCTATTACTATTACTTAAAACATCATGTCAGGGGCCTCTAGTTTAAATTGCCAGGAAAAAAAATGTTTATGTCATGTCACTAAAGTAGTCTGCCAAGGCTTTGAATTGAGTTTACTGGAATGAACAAGGAAGTTATAGGTCTGGATTGCTTCTTTGTGTCAAACTGACCAGGTAAAGGCATGAGAAATTTAAATATGTAACTGACTGTTCATTTAAGGCTTCTGCTTCTCCAGTTTGCTACTTTTTTCCAGTACTTCAGTTAAAGATATTAAAAACCCAAGATATATTTAAATTGAGATATTCTATGTGAATAGTAACAGAAGGTCACAATATGTTCAGAGAATTCAAATATATGAATGTTCTCTTATGAATACTTACTTCATGTATAGATGGAGTTGCAGATGGGTTACCAGATGGAATACCTTCCTTCAAATATAGTTCCATGTATTTAAAAATGGATTCAATGCAATCATATTATTTAAATCAATTCTGTTATTGCTTTTGAAGCCATAATGACAGTAACTATTCTGTAACAGAGAAATGTGGCAAGAGGAATGTAACTTCTTGCTGTAAAATTGTTGGGCTTGACTGACATCTAAAAAGTCTCTCTCTGAAGAAGGGACCTTAATCCAATGCTCTTTCCTTTGGGAAATTTTTTGAGTATCTAACAGCATGCAGTAAAGTTCAAACAGGGCACTAGATGTCCAGAGCATGTGAAACAGAACTGGATAAAAAGAAATTATAAGAAGAGCATTTGGGGACATAGCAATTCAGAAGTACTCTTCCTTCTAAACAAAAATCATTCCCCATGCCTTAACCAGAGGGCGAGGACATCTTGGCAGAAGCATTCTTTTCTTTTCACTGTCCCCATCGTTTGCCCTTTGACTATCTTGCTTAGCTGGGTGTTACAAATATTGATATCACCAGAGCATAATATTAAAATATAAAACAAAAGAAAAATCCTGCCCAGAGAGTGAAAAACTAGAACGCACTACCCCTGTATACACCCTTTCTGAATTCACATTTTATCAGCCTACCACACTTCACTTATATCCTCATGCTCTGCTTCTGTTGGGTCTTCTTTTTCCAGACTGCCATTCATTCACCAGTGAAGCCATCAGCTAGCAAGAGTTCTTGTTCCAGTATCCTCACCTGCCTTCTTTCTCTTGGCATGTCTGCTCAGTCACCAATATAAATTCCAACATCCTTGTGGGCCACCTCTTTGTTGAACAAGGCACAGGGGGAAAGCAAACAGGGACACCTAGAGCCAGTTGCCCAGAACCATGTCCAGATGGCTTTTGAGTATCTCCAAGGATGAAGACTCCAAACCTCTTTGGGCAACTTGTGGCAGTGCTCAGTCATCCTCATAGTGAAGTGTGTCCTGATGTTCAGAGGGAGCCTCCTGTGTTGGGAGTTTGGAGTCTGGGCCCATTGTCTCTGGTTGTGGCACTGGGCACCACTGAAAAGAGCCTGGCTCTGTCCTCATTGCACTGTCCCTTCAGACATTTGCACACATTGAGGAGTTCCCCTCATGGAGTCTTCTCCATCCTGGACAGTCCCAGCTCTCTCAGCCTTTTCTCACAGGACAGATGCTCCAGTCTCTTCATCATCCTTGTGGCCCTTTTCTGGACTCTCTTCAGTATGTCCATGTCTCTTTTGTACTTGGAGGCCCTTAACTGGACCCAGCACTCCAGATGTGACCTTGCCAGTGCTGAGTAGATGGTAAGGATTATCTTCCTTAACCTGCTGGCTTTGCTGAAGCATGTCAGCAAGACAGTTTATTTCAATCACCGAGTTCCTCAAAGTAAAATCTGAGATTTTCTTTCCCTGCCACAACTGGAAGAAAGAGTTAAAGCTGTAGGTTCTCCATAAAGGTCAGGAGTGCTTTATCTGATCACTTGTATCTCCTACACGCTTTGATGTTGTCAGTATTAACACTATCAGATTCAACAAACTAAGAATATAATCCAGCTTTTAAAAATTGTCTTTCCTTGCCTTGGAAGTTAAAATTCACACCGCTGTTAAGCAATGACACCAGTACCTTCATGCATATATATCTCAGCTCCAGGCTTTAAGTTCTTGAGCTCACTATAAGACTGGAAAAGGAGGGAGTGGTAGGAGGAAGGACTGGAGTGACTCGGAGTCCTTCAGTCCTTAGCTCTGGTTATGTGTAACTGGAGGCTTCTGAAGCAACCTCAGACCTCCTGTTCTGTCTGGGCCATGTTTCCAATTTTTTATGTCTGATATTCAACTTTGAATTTCCAGGCATGTTCTGATTTGCCTGTTTTGAAAATACATGCAATGTATACATGAAATGTAAAGTATAAGCCAGATTTTTTAGATAGAAGAGCCTTTGGGACTAGAACTCTGTTTTAGTTTTGCATTGCCTGCCACAGTGGTCTTGTGGTGCACTATCAGGTGTTACAATACAAAAACCATAAAAGTTAATGAGAAGAGTGAACAGGTAATAAATTTTCTGGTTATTCTTCTAAATTGCATAGCAGATCTGACAAAAAGATTTATGACAATTCAGGAAATTTTAAAGCTTCTTTAGAATGCGTTAAGGATACAGAACACCAAAAGGGACAAAACTCCCTAGATTTGCCGGGATTGTGTTTGTTTCCTTCAAAGAAATGAGGAGTGCTTGCAGGAAAAGCAGGGCAGGTTGCAGAGCGGTCCCAGCTCTGCGCGCCAGAGGGAGCTGGATCCACACGGATCTGCAAGTCCTGGTGTGTGCCAGGAATGCAGAGCAGGGATCTTGTACTTGGAATAGGATGAATATAAATACAGAGGATTTGGATAACCTGGAAGTGATTTTATTTTCTGCCTGGTTTTAATTTTTTCCCCCTAAATTTCTTCTCACCATTAGAAAGAGTATATTTTGTTTTGGTTTTTATTGCAAGAATGATAAAGTAATTTCAAAGATAGCGATCAAGAATCCTGATTGAATAATCTAGTTTATTGTGTTCATGCAATGTAATAGAATTAGATATACCTACTCTGTTGTTATTGTCCTGGGAAAGATACTTTCACTATGCTATTTTGACTTCTCATAATTATGAAAATCACTCACATTTTAGATTGAAATGTCCTTTGCCTTGTCCCCATACAAAGGTGAAATTTGAGGGAAAGACTGAAGTTAACAATATACCTAAGAACTAGAGAAATGTTAGAATCATATGCTTCACATTAAAAAGCATCCAGTTAACAATTTTTTAATCGGCTATCCTGTTGTTGTTTTGTTTTTATATGGTCATAATTATATAATCATAAATATACTTTATATATATGTGATCATAACATACTTTATTATGTATTTGACCCTAACTGTATCATATATGTGAGATATATAGATAGATAGATAGATAATATATATTATCATAAATATATTTTATAAATATATACTTCATATGATCTTAACTGTACAACCCACGATTCCTGCTCTCCTGCCTCTGCTCATGGATGGTGGGAGATAAATGTGAATGAAGGAACAAATTTGAGCCTGGAAACAGGGTGGCGAGGGGAAGGTGTTTTATTTTTTGTCTTGGTGTCTTACCATCCAAATCTGTTTTAATTAGTTATAAATTAAATTTATTTTCCCCAAGTTACATCTGTTTTGCCCACAACAGTAATGGGTAAGGGATCACCCTATCTTTATCTTGATCTTTGAGCTTTTTACTTTATCCTCTCTTCCCATTCTGTTGAAGGGGGGGTGGTGGATGGTGTGAGGTGGGTAGAGGTCCGGCAGCCAGCCAAAGTCAACATAGTACAAAGGATATGGTTTGGAATTGGGTGATCTAGGAAATTACTGAGTGCAAAGGATGAACTACTTGGTTCCAAGGATGATATACCAAGAAAAATTGAGGTTTTTAAGTCTCTAGCATTTATAGTCTTCTCTGTTTCAAATGGAAAGGAATGGCTCTCTAGGTTTTCATGGCGTAAGAGGAGAAACTCCATCAGAATAAAAGACGACATCCTACATCTTCTGTTTTGATATAAAAATTTACAAGAACTCAGGACTAAGTCCTGAAGGGACTTCTTCAATTAATCCTGTTTTGGAAGAAATTATGTAGTAAACCTAAGCTATGGCTGGTCTTAAAGGAGTGAAATTGAGTGCAAGAGACTGTTTTATATTAAAACAATTTAATATATCTGCATGGAAAAAAAAAAATACAAATTCAATACCTTATCAGGAGTAAAGCACAGAAGAAGAACTAACTCAATACACAGTTGTCCCAAATTTTTTGGTGTCATTAACTCTTGGATATATCAGCTTTTAGACTCATGAATGTTTTATTTGCTCTTTCATAGATCTTCCTGAGAGATAACCAATTGGATACTGGACAACAAAAGACGTAATCAGACTCCGCTGACCTGTTTAACCCTGATTGTGAAGGATGAAAAGCAGCAGCTGCTTTCTGTGGAACAGCACTTCTGGTGGCACTTGCTTCTTTCCTTTGGGATGACATTGGCATAAGGACATCAAAGCATTGAACCCATAATGTTGTGAGTTTATACATGCCAGACTGTGTGCCACCACCTTCTGAAGCAGGTATGTTCTTTGAATAACTTTGCCTTATTTTTCAGCACTAATCCAAATGAACTATGGGTATTGTAAGACAAAAGGCATATTATTACATCTTCTGTATAAGATACTTAATGCTGGGTAGTGTAAAATTGGCACAGAAGGAGCTGAAGTCAACTGAGGTCCCATCTTCTTAGGAGATGTGGAATTGTTACCAGAATTTGGATTGTGCTTTAATAGTTTTATTGTCATTCAAGGAAGAAAACAACATCTTCTTGACTTTGTTTTACTGGAACAAAAATAAGTAGCTCAAAAATAGAATTCTAATGTAATTTCAGCCATGAGGAATGTATCTAGTACTAAAGTTACATCTGTTACTTCTGTTACTCTTAATAAAGAGAGTTTAACTTTTTCTAGAAAAGTAGTCTCATTGGACTTCTAGTATTTTATAGGACTACTTTAAGTTAATAAGACATAATTTTGAATAGCTAAAGCTTCAAGTTGATTAATCACTAGAAGACTGAATTGGCTATTGAATCTAAATTTCCATAGCTGACTAGGTTATTAAAATTATTTTATGAGAAAGTAGAAATTACATGACCTTGTAGTTCTTCAAAATTAAATCCACTATAACTTTAATTTTGGTTTATGCTTCAAGGCTGCCAGGTAGCTGATCAGCATTATGTCACAGATTTTTAACTAATGCTGTATATCTGTGACTTCACATGGTTACTGCCATTACCTTGTGCATTAACAGGCTTCATGATTCCAGTGCCAGGATAGATCTCAGGATTATGCTAAATATGCTCTAGGCATGCCATCATGAACAAAAGGCATGGTAACTACTGCAGGTGGTAAAGTAATATCTACATACTCACATGCCATTTCATTTTCTAATTGTTAACTTAAAACCAAAAGTTCACTACATTTAATTGAGGGATTGTTTACCACACTTAAAAGTTGAAAGGTATTTTTTTTCAGTAGGTCAAAGGACCCTTAATTGTGAGTTTGTTGATCAGAAAAAGAAAACCTCAAAGTTAATACTATGTGGCAGAATTATTACATGATTATGTTTCTCTGTGTACTTACATGGTATTTGATTTTCTTTTTCGTATTGAATAATACCAAAGAACTTAAAAATGTTACATGATTGGTTCTGAACCAAAATGTGGCTTAGTAAATAATATATGAATAATGTCATGATAGTGTTTCTAGCTCAGCAATGAGAAGGGTGTAATAAAAGAGAGGGTAGTCTTACCTAACAAAGCTGGTTTACAGAAATTTTTCATATTACTGGGGTTGCAGCTCACTTTTAGGCTTTTTCTGTGATCACTTTTCAACATTTGGAGAGGGGTTCAACATTCAAAGAAAGAAAGTTGTGGTGAGAGTTTTGCTGTGGCAAGTCTGCCATCAATGAGCTGTAACTTTCTCTTATGAATCATAGGTATCTATATCTTGTGGTTTAAGTTATGGTTTATGTAGAATCCTAGAATGGTTTGAGTTGGAAGGGACCTTAAAGATCATCTAGTTCCAGCCCACTACCCCGGGCAGGGACACCTTCCGCTAGATCAGGTTGCTCAGAGCCTCATCCAGCCTGGCCTTGAAAACCTCCAGGGATGGGACAGCCACAGCTTCTCTGGGCAACCTGTTCCAGTGGTTCACCACACTCACAGTGAAGAATTTATTCCTAATATCTAATCTAAATTTAGCCTCTTTCAGCTTAAAGCCATTCCCACTTGTCCTGTTACTGCATGTACTTGTAAAAAGTCTCTCTCCAGGTCTCTTAGAGGCCCTCTCTAAATATTAGAAAGCTGCTAGAAGGAGTTTCAGCTCTTTGAGTTTCTTTATGTCTGTGTTCTTCTAATTGCCTAGCATTAGCTAGGTCTGGTTTAAAAATGTTTCATTCTTCAAACCCAAAATGATGAACTTGCACACCATAAGGAGATAGTCAAACCACTCAGTGAAGAATCATTGGTTTGTCTGCTTCTCCTCTGTGATAAAGGAAGGAAAAAAAGTTATATCTGAAGTGGACTAAAACTGCCAGTCTGTGCTTGCACTATACTGTAAGAGTACCATGTTAAATTTATCATTAATTCAGTCCTAAGTCTTGTATCTCAGACCCTGATAGATGTCAGTAATTCCCATGAAGAATTTTTTTATAAAGTTACTTTTATAATACCAGGGTCAATTCTTGGTGTCTACTCTCATCATGTAGGTCCAGATTCACTCCACTGGTTCTCAGGGTCATGGTTGGGAGTCACAGAATCAATCAGGTTGGAAAAGATCATCAAGTCCAATCTATGACTGAACATCACCATGTCAACTAAACCATGGCACAAAGTGTCACATCCAGTCTTTCCTTAAACACCTCCAGGGACAGTGGCTCCAGCACCTCCCTGGCAGCCCATTCCAATATCTAATCACTCTTTCTCCAAATAAATTCTTCTTATGTCTGACTTAGACCTCCCCTAGTGTACCTTAAGACTGTGTCCTCTTGTCCTGTCTCTGGCTGCCTGGGAGAAGAAACCAACCCCCACCTGGCTGCAATCTCCTTTCACAGAGTTGTAGGGAGTGGTAAGGTCACCCTTGAGCCTCCTTTTCTCAGGCCAAACACTCCCAGCTGCCTCAGCTGCTCCTCATCGGACTTGTGCTCCAGACCCTTCACCAGCTCCATTGCTCTTTTCTGAACTTGCTTCAGCACCTCAATGTTCTTCCAAAACTGAGGGGCCTGGAACTGGACACAATACTCAAGTCATCCTGAGCACACTGAAGAGATAATAGAAGGAAAGTGCTTCGCCAGTTGTTCTCAGAGTCTGTGTGCCTGTTGACAAAATAAGGAGTCTAGTTTGATTCAGAGTCAAATCTAATCACAATTTAAGCACCTAAGATTGGTTAGGCTGAACCTGAACCCTTGTGTTGAGAAAGCAAAAATTCTCCACTTAGTTGCATTAGGTAATATCCAGAGGCACGAAGCTCTTACCCCTCTGTAACAAGTCAATTACCTCAACAAATAGTGGAATAATTCTCCTAAGACTTAGAAAAGAAAAATGTAAACAAACACAAATAAAACTAGATGGAAATATAATGTTTGGGTATTAATGCTGTAGCAATTTTATCTATTAATTTCAGTGACAGCAACATCAAGTTTTTAATATGAACAGTTCTACCCAACACAAAAGTTTCTGTTCTTTGGTTTTTGCTTTTCCACTTTCTCATTTTTTCCTAATTGTAAAATATATTAAAGGACGGAGGATAATATAGAGGAGATTTTATTCTAGATTCACTTTCGTGTATTTTTAACCCTTTGCTGCCTGAAAAAACTATTAAAGTGAACAATAAGAAATACGATCTATATATACTTGCAGTCCCTGGTATTTTAAATTATGTTCTACATTAGCAGCTTTGGTAATGCGCTGCAGTAATGGCTGAACAAAGGCAACGTGCTTTGTCAACATCAGGTGAAGCGTTATATGAAATCCTGGCACTAGAGAAGGGAGCAACACATGATGAGATTAAGAAGTCCTACAGGTATGTAAAATGTGCTTTGCAACAGGTCTAAAAATGCTTATTTGTCTGGCACAATTATGATGGTAAAATCTTTTGAGTTACCTGCACAGTAGATGTTCATTGTCACAATCCTTTCTTCTTTTTAAATTTGTGATCCTGAAAAGGATCAGAGATGATGCAATGTGAACATACTGATTTCATCCCACAAGCAATCTGTGAATAATTTGAAATATTTTAATCTAAGTGAATGAGAGGTCAGACTGTTGGGATAAACTCACCTGGGCTATTTGAATACTGCACCCAGTTCTTGTGTTAGTATTTTTCCTGAAGTTTGGTGAAAAGTAAAGCTAATGCAAGTGCTGTAATGACAATTGGAGAGCTAGAGTAAGAGACATAAGGAGTTCAATCAGTTTATCTTGTCAGAAAAGAAAAAGAGGATTATTTAGAAGAAAAAAAAAGATAGATTATTTGATTAGAGTGTGTCATGTCCTTGAAGGGGAAAATTGCTAGGTGTGAGATAGTTGTTCACTTTATGAAGGCAGGCATAACCAAAAGCAGAGCTTGGGATCTGAAAATTATTTGAGCTGAAAAAGAGGTACATGGTGTAACAAACACCTGAAAAATACTGGCACAGGAATGGTAGTTTCTCTATTGAAAAAGAAGAATCGTTTGAGTCAAAGATAAGTTACCAAAATGGTGGCAAATATTTTATTGTTGAAATGTAACAAAACCTAGAAGTAAGACGCGAAGACTTTATGGGTAATTTTGCCCTTAAATTTGCTCAGCTGCTCTTGAAAGAGAAAAAAATGTCAATGTCATGTGTGAAGTAGATGTTCTTGACACTGAAATATGTCAGACATGTACTTGCAGGTTTAATAAATATTGTAAAACTTTTATTACAGCATAATTCTGGGTATTGTTGGTTGCACTGTATTACCAGGCAAACTTAACACAGCTTACTTTTCCTATCAAATGCAAGAACATATATGAACTCAAAAAGGTTTATGAAATAGATCTATTTGCATGGTTTAGCTTGAATTTTGGCAAGACTCTGTCCTCCATGTTTTTGAACAAATTGCATTTCTCTTGCTTTCTGTTCCTAAAGGCACATATTCAATGAAGGCAAAAGTAGTGAATGTCCAAACTCTTTATACAATGGAAGGAGAACTGTTGACATCCCATGGTTCTCTTGTCTTGCATAATTATATCACTGGGAAAAAAGCATACTATGGTATCAAATTCACTTATGACTTGCACCTTCTGTGTTCCTGTAGTACAGCATGGCTATAGAAATCATCTTCTGTCTCAAACTTCATGTTTTCCAGTTGCTTTTACATTTAATTTTCTGGAAATCCCCAAAGGAGCAAGTTGTCATGGAAGAATGTAGAATGCAATTAACTTTATTTAATGCTGAGCATGAATATGGATGATTTACACAGTGATCTATGGCAAAACCGACAGTGGTGCTTCCTCCATCTTTATTAGTAATTAGAGAAAAAAAAAAGGCTGCTTCTGACTAAAGTGGAAATGTCAGAGGGATTCACTTTTAATAGAGTAGCTGTAAATATTTGCAAGATAAAATGATGAGTCAGTCTCATAGATTTGCTTTAATTATAATTTAATTTATGTTAATCCAAAAATCTGCTGCCGAAATGGTATTCTTTAGTACAAGGTATAAAACCAGCCATACCTGATTCTGAGTTTCCTGCCATTATTAATTAAGTCACTGTTAATTATACCACCACAGCCCAGGGCAAAATTTGCTTTTTAATAAACATGACAGACATGACTCTGTAATTTTATTTGGATTTTGGCACAATCTAATTTACCAGGGAGTAAAGCTAATGGGCTTTTAATCAGCAGAATTTCAAAGGAAATCTGTTTATCTTCAATATAATACAAAAATAATTTTAGAACCTTTTTTTTTGGCATAATAAATGAAACTGTACTTTGACTTATGCTTTCTTGTCTGACAGTGAAGTAATATGCAAAGAGATAGATACTGGATTTCTTTTCTTCAGAAGTTTCAAAAGATCCTGTTTGATAGACTACTTACAAGAAAATCATAGAATCATAGAGTGGTTTGTGTTGGAAGGGACCTTAAAGATCATCTAGTTCCAATCCTCTGCCCAGGGTTGCTCAGACTAGACCAAGTTCCTCAAAGCCTCGTCCAATCTGGCCTTGAGCACTTCCAGGGATAGGTCATCCACAGCTTCTCTGAGCAACCAATTCCAGTGCATCACCAACGTCACAGTGAAGAATTTCTTTGTAACAACTAATCTAAACTTTGCCACTTCAATTTCTGGACATTGCACCTTGTCCTGTCACTACACACCCATGTCAAAAGCCCTGCTCCAGCTTTCTTGTAGACCCTGCCTAAGTACTGAGAAGCTCCAATTATGTCACACTAAAGATTTCTCTTTTCCAGTCTGAATAGTCCAAATTTTTCTGGCCTTTCCTCCTAGGAAAGGAGCCACATCATTCTAATCATCATGGTGTGCCTCCTCTGGACTTGCTCCAAAAGGTCAACACCTCTGTGATGGTAGATTGGTGATTAAGAAATTTATTAGAAAATGTGTACAACACTCTTAATGCCATTTAATTACTGTGAAGCAAGGAGAGAAAATGGCTTAATCATGCCTATGCCAATGGCCTGTTTTACTCCCGATACAGCCTCTGGGTCAACCCAAGGCTCCCCACACCCACAAGAGGACACAGCACCTATGGTCCAGGAAAGGGAATGAAAAGCATTGGAGAATGCGGGCATCGATCCCACTACCTCTCACATGCTAAACGAGCGCTCTACCACTTGAGCTAATTCCCCGCCCTGCAGCCTCTGACCGCGCTCCTCCCGCCTCCCAGGCACCCAGCTCCCACCCAGGCTGCCCTGCACCCAAAGCCTGCACCTACCATTCATACCACTGCCACACCACCAACCCACCCACTCACAGTCCTGCTGGAGGAGACTTTGGCCAACTTCAGTTCCCAAAATCACCATCCCCTGCCGAAGGGTTCACTCAAAACTGCTGGGGCAGTAGTATTCCCAAACTCAGGCAAGAGCTCACAACTGGGCAGCCCATTCTGGGGAGTCTCCTGGGCAGGAGCAGAAAAAGGCAGCAGTGCCAGTGCAGGATGTGTGCCAGAGGCAAAAGGTGACTCCTTCGAGCCGGAGTTGAACCAGCGACCTAAGGATGGCCGTGCCAGGGAGCCTACAGTCCTCCGCTCTACCAGCTGAGCTATCGAAGGAAGCATGGACACATGCCCAGGGGGACCTCACCCAGCACACACCCAGCACTTTTCCCAAGCTGCAGTGCACCATCTTGCCTCTAGTACCTCATCTTGCTTCAGACAGCCTCAGCTCCTACATCACAGCTCCTTGCTCAACACTTTAGCCCATCAGTCATGCAAACCACAAACAGAAATGCTCCATAAGCTTTTTGGACATCATTTTCTTCATGAGTAGCTGGACTCTCTTCATGGCCACACAGAGCTTACTTATATCCTGCTGCATTTTCCCTTGATTCATTTTCACTGTGCTGTCTTTTGCTCTCTGCTCAAGCAGAAGACAAAACAAAATTACAGCCATTTCTGTTCTGTAACTTATGCCTAAGCACTGCAACAAGTCCTCCAAACATCTCTTTCTGCAAACTGAACATGCCCACTTTCCTCAGCTGATCCTTAAAGAGAAATCCATCAGTTCCTTGAGATTCTTAGCAGCCCTCGGCTGAGGTTGTTCCATTGCAATGATGTCCTTTTATATATTGGGCTTGATATTTGAGAACTTTTGAGCAAAGAGAGAGAACATAATTTCTTCTGTTTAACTGCCCATAGTAATCTTGATACAACCCTAGATGTCTGCCTCCTCTGTAAATTCAGGGCACACCATAAATCTCCAAAGGGGACAGATGGATCCCTGGCAAAAGGCCCTGTGTCCAAGCAGTGGGGAATGAAAAGCACTGGAGAATGCGGGCATCGATCCCGCTACCTCTCACATGCTAAGCGAGCGCTCTACCACTTGAGCTAATTCCCCACCCTGCAGCCTCTGACCGAGCTCCTCTCCCCTTCCAGGCACCCAACCCCCACCCAGGATGCCCTGCACCCAAAGCCTGTGCCTCCCATTCATACCACTGCCACACCACCAACCCACCCACTCACAGTCCTGCTGGAGGTGACTGCAGACAGCACCCATGGTCAGAATCACCATCCCCTGCCCAAGGGTTTCATCAAAAAGTGCTTTGGCTGGTTATCTTCCACAGCTTAGGCCAAGAGCTCATGGCTGGGCACTCATTCTGGGGAGTCCCCTGGGCAGGACCAAAAGGCAGCAGTGCCAGTGCAGGATGTGTGCCAGAGGCAAAAGCTGACTCCTTCGAGCTGGAGTTGAACCAGCGACCTAAGGATGGCCGTGCCAGGGAGCCTACAGTCCTCCGCTCTACCAGCTGAGCTATCGAAGGAAGCATGGGCACATGCCCAGGGGGACCTCACCCAGCACACACCCAGCACTTTTCCCAAGCTGCAGTGCACCATCTTGCCTCTATTACCTCATCTTGCTTCAAACAGCCTCAGCTCCAACATCACAGCTCCTTGCTCAACACTTTAGCCCATCAGTCATGCAAACCACAGGGATGTCCATAAGTTCCTTGGAAGTCATCTTCTACACATGGACTCTCCTTAGGGCCATACAGATCTTACCTATATCCTGCTGCATTTTCCCTTGTTCCCTTTCAACAAATTCAAATTCAAAATTTCAAACAAATTTATAGCCATTTCTCAATTTTGTGACTTACATTGAAGTGCTACAAGGTCATCTGCAAGTCCTCAGAACCTCTCTTTCTTTAAACTGAACATGCCCACTCTCCCCAGCCCATCCTTAAAGAGAAATCCAGTGATTCCTTGTGATTCTTGGTGGCCCACCCCTGAGGTTGTCCCACTTAATTAACATCCTTTTCTGTACTGGGCCTGATATTTGAGAACTGCCAAACTGTCTGGGTTTAAGTTAAGCTAAGGGGGTAGACATTTTAAAACTAGCTACCTCCCATTTATTTTTAGCCAATCCCCTTCCACCAATAAGTAGAGAGGAACATGAGTAGATATAAATGAAAAATAAGTTTACCAAAAATGTGAAATAGCAACAGACAAGAAAAATAACAATAATAATCACTAGTTGCAAAGTTTCTAAATCTCACAGACTCCCTGTGAACAAGGAGAAATTAAAAGTGGTAGGGAAAACCCTCTGCCCAAGATGGCACCCTCCATGAAGGATTGCATGTGGAGAGACAAAAATGGTAGCAGCCCTCCCCCTCTTTCAACTGCATGTGGACAGAGAGAACAAAAAGAGAGGAAAAAACCTCTAAAACAACACAGATACCAAATCTCCATGATTACAAAAAACTCCCCCTAAACAACAAGCAACAGAGAACAAGGGCAAAACAAAAAGAAAAACCAGAGTCCAAAACCAGACAAATGTCCTTCCTATCTCTCTGGTGGTGTCTTTTGGCAGCAGCTCTGTCAAAAAAGGCACTCCAGCAGCTGAAACTCAATCCAGCTGGAACTCATATAGGGACTTCACCTTTTCATGAGGAGAAACAGCAGGCAGTTGGCAGGGGTGACAGACTCTGTGCCTTCCCACTTCCACTGGGCACTGCTGGCAGGTTGGGACAGCCATGTAGAGGAGGGCAGTTGCGCTTTTCTTGGTGCGATGTTGTGACTGTAGACAGGTGAAATTTGCTTTGAAGCAGTCCAGGACCACAAAATGCGGCTCCTTGGAAGTCTGAAGCAACCCTCTCAGGAAAGAAAACAAAAGAAAACCAAGGGGAGCTTCTACCCACGCTGCCTCAGCTCTCTCCCTGCAAGAACAAAAAGGAAAGAGCAAAAACCAAGAGGCAAGAGAGAGCTATGCCGGAGAGATCCTGGCTTTTAAAAGACCTGGCAATGCCACAGCCCTGCAGTTCCATTTCCAGCCACAAGGTTTTCAAGAGAGAGTAACAATTCTGGGCACAGATGGATATGGAATACGATAACATTTTGGGTTACCTAGGACACAAGCAAAGAAGGAGAAAATCAATTAATCTATTAAACTACCCATAGTGCTTTTGATGTCATCCTGCTCTGCAAATCCAGGGCACACCATATATTTCTCCATAGCCTCCCCAGAGGTCACATGGATCCCTGACAAAGGGCCCTGTGTCCCCACTAAGGGGGAATGAAAAAGCATTGGAGAATGCGGGCATCGATCCCGCTACCTCTCACATGCTAAGCGAGCGCTCTACCACTTGAGCTAATTCCCCACCCTGCAGCCTCTGACCGAGCTCCTCTCCCCTCCCAGGCACCCAGCCCCCACCCAGGCTGCCCTGCACCCAAAGCCTGCGTCTCCCATTCATACCACTGCCACACCACCAACCCACCCACTCACAGTCCTGCTGGAGGTGACTGCAGACAGCACCCATGGTCAGAACCACCATCCCCTGTCCAAGGGTTCACCCAAAAATGCCTTGGCTGGTTATCTCCCACAACTCAGACAAGAGCTCACAACTGGGCAGCTCATTCTGGGGAGTCCCCTGGGCAGGACCAAAAGGCAGCAGTGCCAGTGCAGGATGTGTGCCAGAGGCAAAAGGTGACTCCTTCGAGCCGGAGTTGAACCAGCGACCTAAGGATGGCCGTGCCAGGGAGCCTACAGTCCTCCGCTCTACCAGCTGAGCTATCGAAGGAAGCATGGGCACATGCCCAGGGGGACCTCACCCAGCACACACCCAGCACTTTTCCCAAGCTGCAGTGCACCATCATGCCTCTAGTACCACATCTTGCTTCAGACAGCCTCAGCTCCAACATCATAGCTCTTTGCTCAACACTTTAGCCCATCAGTCATGCCATCCAGAAACAGAAATGCTCCATAAGTTCCTTGGACATCTTCTTCTACAGATGGACTCTCTTCACGGCCACACAGAGCTTACTTATATCCTGCTGCATTTTCCCTTGATTTGTTTTCACTGTGCTGTCTTTTTCTCTCTGCTCAAGTACCGGATAAAGGACAACATTTCCTCTACTCTGTAATCTCCTACAAGCATGAAGGTCATGCCTAAACCCTTTGATTCTCTCTCTCCTTTGACAGTCTGAACATTCTCAGTGTTCTTGCTCTTCATGTAGAGCAGTCCCTGGACTCCGTGAGGTTCTTGGTGTCCCTGCACTGAGATCCCTCCATTCCACTGATGTCCTTTCCTGTGTGTGGGATCACCTGCTCCCAAGCATAATGATGGCCTTTTTCTGAGGTCACTGCACATGGTCCACATGTGTCTTCTACACAGAGGCACAAAGTTGGGCACTGTCATGGCTTTATTTTGCAGGCCGTTAAACATCACACAGGCCTTCCTCACAGTGAGAGTAAAATTCACAGGGTGAGAAAAAGGTGGTTTATTAGGGTAGAAAAGAAATGGAAAGTGAAATAACAACAACAACAATAATAACAACTCTAATATTAATAGAACTAAGGTATACAAATCACATGATGCACAACACAGTTATTTTACACTCATTGAATCATGCCCAGTGAGTTCTTGAGCAGCAGCTCCCAGCCATCTTTTCCCCTCATTTATATACTGAGCATGACACCATATGGTATGGAATATTCCTTTGGCCAGTTGGGGTCAACTGTCCTGGCTGTCTCCTCCCAACTCCTTTTGCCCACCAGCCTCCTTGATGGTGGGGTGGTGTGAGAAGCTGAAAAGTCCTTGACTTACAATGAGCACTGCTCAGCAAAAACTAAATCATCAGAAAGTTATCAATATTATTCTCCTCCTTGAGCTAAACCACAGCACCGTACCAGCTACTAGTAAGAAAATTAACTCAGTCCCATCTGAAACCAGGTCAATATTTCTGCCGTATTTTATACCGTTTATGTCATGCCAAGGTCCCACATGTTCCAATGCCTCTTTTCTGGTCTTTTTATATACATATGCAGATATCATTTCCTTAGCTATGCACCCTTCCTCTAAAATGTCAGTTGAGTTTATTTAGTCCATGACTTTGGGCTCCTCTTTAATAGTAGTCCTTTGGGCCAGGAGAGATGATGTGTGATGTTGGACTGTTGCATTCTGAAGACAATTCTGGTTCTGTCACTGCTCCACTTAACCTGGTCCAATCAAAATTCATTTTTCATAGATTAATAAAGCTAAATATTTATTGTAATAATTTTAATATGGCATATAGCAACCATAACAAAGATGTTACGCATTATTATATAGCAATTAACATAATACAATTCAAATCATTGCCTGTTCTCACACAGAATCAAATCCCCTTGAGGTAAACATCATACTTCTCCATCCTTCTGCATTACTCACTAAGTGCACCCAGATTCTTGATGAAAAGCAGTATCATGGATAGGTTTGCCTTTGCCTGAAGTAGGAATAACCCAGCCTGACTTTTACAGCATAATTTCTATGCACACTACAGAGCCTTTTCCCTTTTGTAAAAGTACATCAAAGTTTTCATTGGGCAGGGCCAGTTTGATTAGAAGATGCTCTAGTGTTGGCTAACCATTGTTACTTTTGCTAAATGTGTATTAGCATACAAATATGTTAAAATGTCCCAGCACCCGTTGCTTTCAGTGTAGTTTAACAGTTCATCTGTCCTGTTTTCTGGAGGCTGGTGCATGGTAGGAGGTGTGATATACCAATCCAATGCCATGCTGTTTGAGCCAAATGTCTAAGAGGTTGCTTCTGAAATAAGTACCATTGTCTGACCAGGTGTTCTCTCTGGGGTTCATTTTTACCTCATTTCTCAAGGCCCAGGATAGTATTCCAGCCAGTGGCATAAGGAACAGAATATGTTTCAAGCCATCTGGTTGTAGGTTTCACCATAGATATTAGTAAAAATTTCTTTAAGCAAAGAGTAGTCAAGCACTGGAACAGGCTGCTCAGGAAGGCGGTTGAGTCACCATCTCTGGAGGTATTTAAGAGATGTGTAGATGTGCATTTAGGGACGTGGTTTGGTGGTGGACTTAACAGTGCTGGGTTAATGATTGGATCTGATGATCTTCAAGGTCTTTTTCAACCTAAATAATTCTACAGTTCTGTGAGTATAAGCACTTGGCGCTTGCATTGGCGTATTTCTGGGAATGTGATATCATCAATCTGCCAGACTTCCCCATGTTTATATTTCAGCCACTGTCCTCCATTAGAGCGAGGCTTTCACTGACTGGCTTGCTTTATTTCAGGCCATGTTTCATATTCATGGACAATCATGGATAGTGTCTGTGGTTAAGTCCACCCCCCAGTCAGAAGGTGATGTATCTGTTGTATTTCTTCCTTGATGGCCTGAGATATCATGAGCCCATTAAGTTATAAATAGCTCACGCTTATGTTACCAGTCCAGATCCACCTGACCGACTTCAATCTTAGCATCCTGACCCATCAGCTGGGATTTTTCATGTTAGTCAGTGACCTGAGTCTTGGGTAAATGATTACATGGTGTACTTTAACAACAAAGTTCTCTATCCAAGCAGAAATATCCTGCCATAACCCAGCAGTACAGGAGGTTTACCTCTGCTCTGCCAGTTGACCTACTTCAATTTCAATACCCCACTCCCCCCAACCAAAGTATTTGCCACCATCTTTGAGTCCATATATAGATAATGTACTGGCCCTTTTCCCTTTCAGCAATGTCTAAACCCAGCTAGAAAGCTTTCACCAGCAGCTCTCACCTGTGAAAACTGATTAGATTTACCTTGTCATTCAGCAGTTTCTGCAATGTGTATGGGACTCCACACAGCAGCTTTCCATCTTTGATATTTCCCCAAAATATGACAGGACTCACCAGGGCATATTGTTTTCCATCTTCTGGTATTTCATTTACAATAGGGCTTCGTCAGCACACATCACCTCCTTTTCAGGCAATATTCCAAAATCTCTGCCTTCTGGCCTGTCAATGATCACTTCCAAAATTCGTGGGGCACTGGGATTTCTTATTCAAGACCACTGAATCATTGGTGTTCCCAACTTATTCCATGGAGCATCAGTGGCATGATGTGTAGAATGCACTCTCCCTTTGAATATCCTGCCAAGCAGTGGCAGTCAGGGTGCCAAGAGGAGCTGTGCTTCAACACTAGTCTGAAGCAGCTCAAACTCCTTCATATGATGCCAATATTTATTTTTCAGGCTACTGGAGTATAGCCAGCCTTGAATCTTCAGTGTCCCTGATGCCGAAACCCTAAGAGTCAACCTTGAGCCTTCCCTGGATGCTTTTTGCCAATGGGTTCAAGTAGGACCATTCTCCCCAGCTGCACCACATTTTCAATACCTTGTATTGCCCAGAGCAGCCTGAGGGCTACTGTATGTTCTGTTTCCTTTTCAATTTGTTCAAAGATTTGTCATTGTTCAGGCCCCAAATGAAATAATTATTCTTCCAGGTTAATTGATAGAATGGGCTTTGTATCAGGCTATAATTTGGAATAAATATTCGCCAAAAACCTCAAATGCCTAATACAGCTTGTATTTCCCTTTTGCTAATTGGTGGAGACCTAGCTGTTATTTTGTTGATCACATTCACTGGGATACAATGACATCCATCTTGCCACTTTATTCCCAATAACTGGATCTCCTGTGTAAGTCACTTGACCTTACTTTGATTTATGGCAAAACTGACTTTCAGAAGATTTAGACAGTTTTCTTCCCCTTCTCAAAAACTTTGTCTGGTGTGTTTCTCCATATGATGAAGTCATCAATGTATTGCAGGTGTTCCTGTTCTAGTGCAGTCTGGTTAAGTCCATGGAAAATGGACTGGATTTTTCTGGGGCAGGTGCACTGGATGCCCCTCCAAGTGAAAGCAAATTGTGACCTGCACTCTGCTGCCAAAGGGATTGAGAAAAACATGCTAGTGATATTAATTGTGGCCACTTGCTGTGTTGCACTAAACAGTTATTTAGTTGTTCTTTTGCACTGGGTGATTGGGAATTTGCACAGAGTAGTCTTTTATATTGCACTGAATATCTTATGGTATATCACGTGGTTTGTTATCCCTTTCCCCCATCACACACGTTCTTTCCCTCACTCATCCCAATACCCCCTGGTGATCTCTTCCTCAGTTACCCCTCCCCTCGCCACTCCTCACTGGTATCCCATTGGCTGTGGACCTCTTCCTCTGTCCCCATCCCCCGGGGGTATAAAAGTCCCCTGCCGTCAGAGAACACCCTCTTTCTCCCATGGGTTTGTCCACCTGGTGTTTCTCTTGGAATGAAGGACAACGTTTCCCCTGTGGAGAAGAGCGCTTCTCAGTCTTTTACTTTCGTCTATGAATTATCATGTGGGCAAGGGTCCATAGCTAGCCGGAGTGGACCCCAACAGCCCGGCAGAAAACACGACTATTACACTTGGCTGCCTTTGATACAAACTGCCTCCAGTTCAAATTGAAGTTCTGGCCTGTCTGGCATGGCAGCACTTAGCAGCAGCATGGCTTCATTCAAGGCACTATAATCTACTGTTGCTCTCCACTCTCAATCAGATTTTCACAGTGGCCATGTGAAACTGTTACAGGGTGAGTGAGTCCTGCTGATCCCTCCAGGGGTTTCCAGCTGAGCAATCAGCTTATGCATGGGAATCAGGGGGTCTTGGTTGGTGTGATATAGGGATGAGATGGTTACCACCTCATTTATGAGTTCTTCCTCTTCTTCCTCCTCAGTCTGCAGCCACCTCTCTTCCTCCTCTCTTTCTCATAATGGCCCTGCTTTGGAGCAGTCTTCTTCCTGCTGCTGACTCTTAGAAGAGGCTCCTTCATGCCTTACTAAAGGAGCTGACTTCTGCTTCCAGTATTTCTTCTTGTGAAGATGGTATTGGTACAGGTGGGTCCTTTGGTTCAGATGCAGTGTGCGTCACTGGGACTGGGGTAGCCAAAGTGCCTGACATTTTGTCATCAGATCCAAAGACCTTATCCCCTTGAGGATACTGAATAGTGTTGAACAGGACTTGCTAGGCATGGGCCAGGCCCCACCATGTTGCAGTGATTTGTTTCTCTCTGGAATTACCAGGTTGGCAGCATACTTCTTCCAAATATTTTACTAGTTTTTCAGGATTCTGAGCTTGTTTGGGGGTGAAATTCCAAAATATTCAAGATGCCCATTGTTGTACATAGTTGCCTGTACTATCCCACACATCCTGCCACTATATATGCTCAGGCTCAGGGCAGTTACCTGGATGGTATCCTCAAATAGTTGTTTAAGTCTAAAGAAGGTCTGAAATACAATCAGGAGACATAGCAATAAGAACATACTGGTTTGAACATCCCAACTATATTCAGAATTCTCAAGAGCTATTGTAATTACCCTGGAGGAGAAGGGGAAGATGTGGGAACTATATGCCCCACAGATTGGCTCTAGGAGGAAAGATAAAGGATGTAATTAGGAATAGTTTCCAATAGATGGCTCTAGAAGTATGGAGAAAATAATAATACCTGATTACAAATAAATTAGTCTCCTGACCATCAGTTTTATCACATCATAAACCAGTGTTACAAAGGATGACAACATGATAACCTTAGCCCAGCCCCCAGAGGTGATAAACAGCACAAAGAGAAACATTCAGAGCAAGTCAGATGATACGTAGCCCAACCCTGAGAACAGAAAACAACTCTGAGAGTAAATAAATCAACATCAGGATTAGCTACTATTAAACTAATATAATGAATGCTTAAAAGAAATTTGTTTTAATGTACCCTAGTTAGATTTGTCATTATCTCAACCCTTCAAGCCCCATGTTGGGCACCAAAAAAGGCTGTTGTGGTTTAACCCAGCAGGCAGTTAAACTTTACACAACTGCCCACACACCCCAACCCAAGAGGGTTTTTGGAGGGAATTGGGAGAAAAAAGCAAAATTTGTGGATTGAGAAAAAAGGACAGAAAAGGAAGGGGGAAATATCAATAATGATAACAACAGAATTAGATTACACAAAATAAGTGACATACAACACAATTGCTCAACACCTGCAGAACAATGCCCAGACAGGCAGCTTATAAGCAGTGGCCCCCAGCCATCTTTCTCCCTAGTATATACTGACCCTGATGTCATGTGGTATAGAACATTCCTTTGATCAGCTGGGGTCACCTGTCCCAGCTGTGTCTCCTCCCAGTTTCTTGTGCCCCCCAGTCTCCTTGCTGATGGGATGTGGTGCAAGAAGCTGAGAAGTCCTTGGCTTTGCATAAATTCCACTTACCAAGAACTATAATAGCAGTGTGTAACCAACATTATTCACACTCTGAATCCAAAAGACAGATATTAGGAAGAAAATTAGCTCTATTATAGCAAAAACCCTATGTAAACCTATATATAACAGGTACACAATTCTAAATGGCATCTATCCAATGAGGAAAGTCAGATAACACCTTCCCTCAATCCAGAGGCCTTGCTCTTGGAGAAGTCCTCGATGCTGTCCTCTGCTTTGCTTCCCAGGTTTCCTTACCCTTCAGAGGACAGGGGGACCTTCCCCAAAAGGCCCTGTGTCCACGCAAGGGGAATGAAAAACACTGGAGAATGCGGGCATCGATCCCGCTACCTCTCACATGCTAAGCGAGCGCTCTACCACTTGAGCTAATTCCCCACCCTGCAGCCTCTGACCGAGCTCCTCTCCCCTCCCAGGCACCCAGCCCTGGCCCTGGCTCTGCACCCAAAGCCTGCGCCTCCCATTCATATCACTGCCACACCATCAACAACTCAACTGATCATGTTACTACTGGTTGTGATTCCAGACAACACCAGTGCTCAAAATCACAATTTCCTGACCAGGGTTCACCCAAAAATGCCTTGGCTGGTCAACTTCTCAAGGCCAGACAAGAGCTCAAGGCTGGACAGATCTTTGAAGGGGAGCCCCTTGGGCAGGAGCAAAAGGCAGCAGTGCCAGTGCAGGATGTGTGCCAGAGGCAAAAGGTGACTCCTTCGAGCCGGAGTTGAACCAGCGACCTAAGGATGGCCGTGCCAGGGAGCCTACAGTCCTCCGCTCTACCAGCTGAGCTATCGAAGGAAGCATGGGCACATGCCCAGGGGGACCTCACCCAGCACACACCCAGCACTTTTCCCAAGCTGCAGTGCACCATCATGCCTCTATTACCTCATCTTGCTTCAGACAGCCTCAGCTCCTACATCACAGCTCCTTGCTCAACACTTTAGCCCATCAGTCATGCCATCCACAAACAGAAATGCTCCATAAGCTCCTTGGGCATCATTTTCTTCACGAGTAGATGGAGTTTCTTCATGGCCACACAGAGCTTACTTATATCCTGCTGCATTTTCCCTTGTTCCCTTGCACTGTGCTCCCTCTGCTCAAGCAGATGACACATTACCGGCATTCTACTCTGAAGCCTCCTCTAAGTCAAAAGGTCATGTGTAAGTCCTCTGGACTGCTCTTTCTCTAGGCTGAACATATCCACTCTCCTCATCCCATCCACACAGAGAAACCTTTCCATTCCTTGAGATTCTTGGTGGCCCTCCAGAGAGTGCTCTTTGACTGTTTTTCTGCATAGAAGACCTCAAAATGGGACACAATACTTTAGATGACGTGATGTCTATCAAGCAAAGAGGGAGAAACTTCTGTTAAATTTCCCATGCAGACCTGGATGACATCTTATTCTTTGCATTCTGAATATACTATGAGCACTCACAGGTCCTGGCAAAGGGTCCCGTGGCCAGGCAAGGGGAATGAAAAGCATTGGAGAATGCGGGCATCGATCCCGCTACCTCTCACATGCTAAGCGAGCGCTCTACCACTTGAGCTAATTCCCCACCCTGCAGCCTCTGACCAAGGTCCCCCCCGCTCCCAAGCACCCAGGCCCCCACCCAGGCTGCCCTGCACCCAAAGCCTGCGCCTCCCATTCATATCACTGCCACACCACCAACCCACCCACTCACAGTCCTGCTGGAGGTGACTGCAGACAGCACCCATGGTCAGAACCACCATCCCCTGTCCAAGGGTTCACCCAAAAATGCTTTGACTGGTTATCTCCCACAACTCAGACAAGAGCTCACAACTGGGCAGCTCATTCTGGGGAGTCCCCTGGGCAGGAGCAGGAAAAGGCAGTGCCAGTGCCAGTGCAGGATGTGTGCCAGAGGCAAAAGGTGACTCCTTCGAGCCGGAGTTGAACCAGCGACCTAAGGATGGCCGTGCCAGGGAGCCTACAGTCCTCCGCTCTACCAGCTGAGCTATCGAAGGAAACATATAATTAAGACACCTCAGACATTCATCACACGCTCATCCAATCATTCCAGTCTCACAACACTCCCTTGGATTTACATGACCCTCCTCTGCAGGAAATAAGAAACACTTGACTTATTTCACATTGCTTCTTAAGCCTACAACCCCTGGCCAGGATAGACACAGCCATTGTGGGTCACTTGAAGCAATCATCCAGAACAGAAGGCGCTATCACCATGACAAAGCAGGGACAACTGCAAGCATGGAAGTCACTGCAGAGGTCAGAGTGATGGTCATGTCCAGTGACTGACAGTCAGGTCCAGACTGACAAGCCAGGGACAATGCAGGACATTCATCTGCACATCAGGTTAGGATCCAAGGTCTCTGTGCCTTGATGGTGCTGTGGCTGTGGCCATTACTGAGCTAGAGACGAGGACTCCTGCTTTTTAACACAGAAAGAACATGAAGGCCCAGATGTGAACATAAAGAGTGCTGATGGTTGGAGGTGCAAACCCCACATGAGGCTGGTGAGAGCCATTCAGGCCTATTCAGGCAATTAATGCCCACACAAGATGTAATGGTCACCATGTGAGAGAACCAGCAACACTCCACTATAGCAGCAGATACCAACAGACTATCAGGGCATCTCTATGTCTACCTTCTCCTTCAAGCAGCCCTAGATGAGGGATCTCATCATCTTGCTCAAGACTTCAGCCAGTCAGATCATGCCAACCTCCAAGCATGGAGACTGCACAGCACTCCAGGGCAACATTCTTCTCCCACCATGCTGACCTAAGGAGGTGTCAGGTCCTGAGAGGGTGGTCCTAGACCATTTTTTCTGGGATAGTCATGAAACTTCAGGTGCCTAGAGGGCAGTCCTGAAGACAACTAACACTCAGGATACCTTTGGGCTAAATTAAGGCAAAACAATGCCAAACGATCAATTAGAAAATTTCATTTATGGCAGCAGCAATTTAAACTTTTGTAAGTTGAATAAGTTTAAACCTTATTATAAGTTGAATTGCCCATGGCAGCAATGATCTAAGCTTTTCTGAATAGCCCATGGGAGCAGCAATTTAAACTTTTAAGAAGAGGAAGAGAAGAAGAAAGAAATAGAAGAAGATAGATGATGGACATAGAGGAAAAGATCTGGATCACCAGCCAGGGTTGCAGTGCTGCCTCTGGTTTGGTTCCTTGGGATGGTGGTTGCACACCCCACCCATCTCAGTTGTACTATTTATAGATTAGCCCCCATGCATGCACATTTTGTTATTCTCAAACTTTTCAGAAGGGGGCTGGCGGCTTCATGGTTTCAATTCTCTTCACAGATGTCAGAGAGATAAGTGCAATGCTGTCTCATACCTGGTTTTGGGGATAGTTACCCAAGATGAAGAAGCTGATCCAAGGACAGTGTTATCCTGCTTTGAAAGATGCTCTTTTCTAACGGCACCTTGTCTTGTCAGCATGGAAACACCCCTTTCCTCTGCTACCAAGTGTTTGAGATATTAACTCTTTTTAGGTTTTCATTCTCTCATAGATGAGAAAAAATTGGAACCTCTGTTGCTTCAATTGTGGCCTGTTGTTTTTCTTTCCTCCATTAATCATCACAGTAAAAGGCTTAACTGTTAAATCAATAACCTCCTCATAGGCATTTTGATAAGTGCTTGCTTATCTCCCACACAGCCCTTTCTTCTTCAAGATCTGCACAGGGCCACATTAAACAGCCTCTCCTCAAAGGGCAAGTGCACCTGCTTCCAAGTGCCCTGGAGGCCTTATTCTGAGCTCTTTGCACTTGGTCAATGTCTGTCTCGTACATGGAGGCCCGAGGATGTGCACAATATTCTGGAGATGTGCAAAATATTCTGGATCCTTTCCATCATTCTCAGAACAAAGTGAGAGAATCCATTCCTTCAATTCACAGCCCATGTTGCCATGGACATAGTCCTAGATGCTGTTCTCCTCTTTGCAGCACAGATCCAGGCAAGGGGGAATGAAAAGCATTGGAGAATGCGGGCATCGATCCCGCTACCTCTCACATGCTAAGCGAGCGCTCTACCACTTGAGCTAATTCCCCACCCTGCAGCCTCTGACCGAGCTCCTCTCCCCTCCCAGGCACCCAGGCCTGGCCCTGGCCCTGCACCCAAAGCCTGAGCCCCCCTAATCAACTTTATTTTCACACTACCAACCCACCCACTCACAGTCCTGCTGGAGGTGACTGCAGACAGCACCCATGGTCAGAATCACCATCCCCTGCCCAAGGGTTCACCCAAAAATGCCTTGGCTGGTTATCTCCCACAACTCAGACAAGAGCTCACAACTGGGCAGCTCATTCTGGGGAGTCCCCTGGGCAGGAGCAAAAGGCAGCAGTGCCAGTGCAGGATGTGTGCCAGAGGCAAAAGGTGACTCCTTCGAGCCGGAGTTGAACCAGCGACCTAAGGATGGCCATGCCAGGGAGCCTACAGTCCTCCGCTCTACCAGCTGAGCTATCGAAGGAATTGCAGGGACATGCCTGGGACCTCGCCCAGCACACATTCAGACAACCATTCAGCTTCCATATCACCTCACATATACCTGCATGACACTGTCTAGGAGGAAAAAAGAAATCTTGCCTTAGACCCACATTGCCCAGAAAATCTCATGAACACAACATCAAACCAGTGCAGACCCAGCCACAGTGGCTCATCCCAGATAAGAGGCCAGAGCAGAAGTCACCACCAGGCACTGCGAGCAAGGAAGTCAGTGCAGAGGTCAGAATGATGATCATGTGTCCAGTTAGTGCCAGGCAGGTCCAGACTGACAAGAGAGGGTTGAGGTCAAGCAGAACTTCCATCTGCCCATCAGTGTACGTGTCAAGAGTCTTTGTGGCTGGACATATCCAAAGTTATGGCTGTAACTTAGCTAGTGATCAAGACTCCCATGGTGTAGCATGGAAAGAGAAATTAATGTAAGTAGAGCTCCTGGACCCATGGGTGGAGATGGAGGTCCTACATGAGGTCAGTTCAGGGCCTTTCAGATGTATTAGGGCAGCCAGCAGCCTGGCAGATGTGATGTGTATCCATGGAAGGGAGTCTACAGCCCTTCACTCCACCAGCAGAGCTATGGAGGGACCCAAACAAGCTCCTCCTCTGTGACAGAGCAGTCAAAGCAATCAGCTTGGATGAGGCCTCAGGTCACATCTTTTCAAGTCTCCCACAGCAGCCCGAGCTCAAGGATCACTGCAGCTGACTCAAGGCTTCTCCTGCCTGTCTGACCTGAGGAGGGAAAAAATGGAATCTCTCCTGCTTCAGATGTGGCCCACTGTCTTATTCTTCTTCCCATCACCACAGTAAAATGTCTAACAGTTGAATCAATAACCTCCTGAGAGGCATTTGAAACCTTCTGCTTAGCTCACCCAAAGCCTGAAGTCTGTGACTGTCTGTCTTTCATGTATTATAATAGAATATTTTGGGTTGAAAAGAACTTTAAAGTTCATGTTGTCCAACTTTCCTGCTGTGGGCAAGAGCCTCTTCCACTAGATCAGATAGTTTAAAGGCCCATCCAACCAGACATGAACTCTTGCAGGAATGGGGTACCTTCAAGTTCTCTGGGCAACCTTTTCCAGTGCCTCACCGCTGTCATCATAAAGAATTTCTTTTTACATAATCTAAATCTACCCTGTTTTGTTTAAAAACATTTCTGCTTGTTTTCTCACCACAGGGTCTGCTAAAAAGTGTCTTTTACTTATAAGCCTTCTTTATCAATTGAAAGGTTGCTATTAGGTCTCCCTGGAGCCTTCTCTTCTCCAGGCTGAACAGTCCCAACTCTCTTAGTCTGTCTTAACAGGAAAGGTATTTCATCCTCGATCAGTCTTGTGTCCCTACTCTGGACCAGCTCTAAGCATGTCTATCTTATGCTGGGAAACACATGGCTGGACACAACACTCCAGGTGTGGGCTCACAAGAGGGTGATGGAGGGCAGAACAACCTCCCTCCAGCTGCTGGCCATGCTATTTTTCATGTAGCCCAGCATATGACTTTTTCTGGGCTACAAAGGTACATTGCCAGCTCATGTCAAGTTTTTCATCCACTAGCATTCCCAAGTCCTTCTCCACACAGTTGCACTCAATCCATTCCTCTCTCAGCATGTATTGATACTGGTGATTGCTCTGACCCAGGTGCAGGAGCTTGCACCAGGCTTGTTTAACCTAATGAAGTTCACATGGACCCACTCCTCCAGCTTTTTGAGGTCCCTCTGGATGGAATATCTTCCCTTAAGCATATAAATTGCACCGCTCCCTTTGTCATCTGTAAAGTTGCTGAGGCTGCACTCAATGCCACTCACAATGGCATCATAAATGAAGATATTAAATAGTATTGGTCCCAATACAGACCCTGAGGGACACCACTTGATACTTGTTTCCACTTGGATATTGAGCTGTTGACTACAGTTCTTTGGATGTGGCCCTCCAACCCATTCCTTATTCACTGAACGGTCCATCCACCCAAACCCTGTGTCCCCTATTTAGTGACAAGGATGTTGTGTGGGATGATGTCAAAGGCTTTAGCAAAGTCTAGGTAGATGACATCCAGCTCATTCCTTGTCCACTGAGGCAATCAGTCTGTTGTAGGAGGCCACTAGATTAGTCAGTCATGATTTGCACTCGGTGAAGCCATGTTGGCTGTCTCTAAACACCTCCCTGTATTCTCATGTCTAGACATATATTCCAGGAGAATCTGTACTGTGATTTTAGCAGGGTGACTCTCACTGCTTGGTGGTCCCCTGAGTCATCCTTTCTACCGTACTTAAAAATTAGTTTGATATTTTGCTCCTCTCAATAACAGAGGACTTGAGTAGGCATAAAGGTGGGGAAGGATACTGATCTAATCCCAAGTAAATAGGAAGGTGCAGATACCCCAGTCTACAGCCCTTGCTCCTGCTGGTATAGCTCCAGTTCCTGTAGTTATCTGTGCAGCCAGCTACAAATAGCTCCTAATAACACCAGTGAGCAGAGGGATCCATGGCAAAGGGCCCTGTATCCACACAAGGAAGAATGAAAAGCACTGGAGAATGCAGGCATCGATCCTGCTACCTCTCACATGCTAAGCGAGCGCTCTACCACTTGAGCTAATTCCCCACCCTGCAGCCTCTGACCGAGCTCCTCTCCCCTCCCAGGCACCCAGCCCTGGCCCTGGCTCTGCACCCAAAGCCTGTGCCTCCCATTCATACCACTGCCACACCATCAACAACTCAACTGATCATGTTACTACTGGTTGTGATTCCAGAAAACACCAGTGCTCAAAATCACAATTTCCTGACCAGGGTTCACCCAAAAATGCCTTGGCTGGTCAACTTCTCAAGGCCGGACAAGAGCTCAAGGCTGGACAGATCTTTGAAGGGGAGCCCCTTGGGCAGGAGCAAAAGGCAGCAGTGCCAGTGCAGGATGTGTGCCAGAGGCAAAAGGTGACTCCTTCGAGCCGGAGTTGAACCAGCGACCTAAGGATGGCCGTGCCAGGGAGCCTACAGTCCTCCGCTCTACCAGCTGAGCTATCGAAGGAAGCATGGGCACATGCCCAACCTCACCCAGCACACACTCACCCAGCACTTTTGCCAAGCCACAGTGCACCATCATTCCTCTATTACCACATCTTGCTTCAAACAGTCTCAGCTGAGACACCACAGAACCTTGTTCTACNCTGATCTAATCCCAAGTAAATAGGAAGGTGCAGATACCCCAGTCTACAGCCCTTGCTCCTGCTGGTATAGCTCCAGTTCCTGTAGTTATCTGTGCAGCCAGCTACAAATAGCTCCTAATAACACCAGTGAGCAGAGGGATCCATGGCAAAGGGCCCTGTATCCACACAAGGAAGAATGAAAAGCACTGGAGAATGCGGGCATCGATCCCGCTACCTCTCACATGCTAAGCGAGCGCTCTACCACTTGAGCTAATTCCCCACCCTGCAGCCTCTGACCGAGCTCCTCTCCCCTCCCAGGCACCCAGCCGTGGCCCTGGCTCTGCACCCAAAGCCTGCGCCTCCCATTCATACCACTGCCACACCATCAACAACTCAACTGATCATGTTACTACTGGTTGTGATTCCAGACAACACCAGTGCTCAAAATCACAATTTCCTGACCAGGGTTCACCCAAAAATGCCTTGGCTGGTCAACTTCTCAAGGCCAGACAAGAGCTCAAGGCTGGACAGATCTTTGAAGGGGAGCCCCTTGGGCAGGAGCAAAAGGCAGCAGTGCCAGTGCAGGATGTGTGCCAGAGGCAAAAGGTGACTCCTTCGAGCCGGAGTTGAACCAGCGACCTAAGGATGGCCGTGCCAGGGAGCCTACAGTCCTCCGCTCTACCAGCTGAGCTATCGAAGGAAGCATGGGCACATGCCCAGGGGGACCTCACCCAGCACACACCCAGCACTTTTCCCAAGCTGCAGTGCACCATCATGCCTCTAGTACCACATCTTGCTTCAGACAGCCTCAGCTGAGACACCACAGAACCTTGTTCTACCCATCAGTCATGCAAATCACAGAAATGCTCCATAACCTCTTTGGACATCATCTTCTACAGATGAACTTCCTCACAGCCACACAGAGCTTATCTATATCCTGCTGCATTTGCCCTTTATTCCCCTTCACTGTGCTGTCTTCAGCCCTCTGCTCAAGCAGAAGACAAAACAAAATTACAGCCATCCCTCTATTCTGTAACAGAGTGTTGGAACATCATGTGTAAATCCTCTGAACATCTCTTTCTGTAAACTGAAAGCACCTACTCTCCCCCCAGTCTGTCTTTAAAGAGTTCCTTGGTGGCCCTCCACTGAGGTTGCTCTATTCCATTGATGTCCTTTTCTGTAATTCACTTGATACTTGAGAAGTGTCAAGCAAAGAGGGAGAAGATCAATTCTTCTTCCAAACAGCCCATGGTAGTCTTGATACAACCGTGGATGTCATCCTCCTCTGTAAATCCAGGGCACACCTTGTATCTTCCCACAGCCCCCAGAGAATAGATGGATCCCTGGTAAAGGGCCCTGTGTCCCCACTAAGGGGGAATGAAAAGCACTGGAGAATGCGGGCATCGATCCCGCTACCTCTCACATGCTAAGCGAGCGCTCTACCACTTGAGCTAATTCCCCACCCTGTAGCCTCTGACCGAGCTCCTCTCCCCTCCCAGGCACCCAGGCCTGACCCAGGCTGCCCTGCACCCAAAGCCTGAGCCTCCCATTCATATCACTGCCACACCACCAACCCACCCACTCACAGTCCTGCTGGAGGAGACTGCAGACAGCACCCATGGTCAGAACCACCATCCCCTGCCCAAGGGTTCACCAAAAAATACACCTTGCCTGGTCATGTTCCCAGCCTCAGGCAAGAGCTCATGCTTGGGGAGGTCTTTGAAGGGAAGCCTCCTGGGCAGGAGCAGAAAAAGGCAGCAGTGCCAGTGCAGGATGTGTGCCAGAGGCAAAAGGGACTCCTTCGAGCCGGAGTTGAACCAGCGACCTAAGGATGGCCGTGCCAGGGAGCCTACAGTCCTCCGCTCTACCAGCTGAGCTATCGAAGGAAGCATGGGGATACTCTGCTCACATCCTCTGATGGTTCATAGTGTTGTCATATCTGACCCCACAGAGCATACTTCCCTGTCTTCAAAATATTGCTATCTTCATTCAAAAGCACCCTCATCAGACCCACCCCTGTGTCAGAGTCTGGCCTGATCTCACTTTTCAGCCTACACCTCCCACTGACAAAGGTCTTGAGTTTATTTCACTTGACTTCATTTCCATAAGTGCCTTATCCATCCAAGGCACACTTATCCATCTTGTGGGATTGCTCTTTCCCTGTTTGTTGTCACTTTTCTCTCCCAAACTTGCTTGCTGCTGTGAAAGGCTGCAGTGGGCAGTGATCCTAAGGATGTGAAGGGGAAAGCCATTCACCATGAGAAAAGCATGAATGGACATAAACCCCTGGTTTTGGTATAGGAAGTAGCCTACAAACTCCTTTGTTCATTTCACTGTCTACTTTCTTGTCTTCTTCTTTTTTGTCATAACAAACCCTATTTATTACCTAACTGGGAATGTCACTTTTCCAGGAACCCACAGGTACCCACAGTACCACATAGCTAGTACTTCGTGTTATGTCATATAGGTTTTGTTCTTACTTTTATTGTTCCTTGAGATGAACCTAACAGAGTCCTTTGTCTCACTCATATGAATTGCACTGCTAATATTTAGATCTTTTTCCCATTGCTGAATCATCTTCAGTTAGTATATGTCATCTCAGGGTGCGGAGAGCTGTTTTGGTAGTGCACTCTTTTTAGTGAGAACATTTGTCCCAAAATCAAAATAAGAACATAGATTGACTTTTGTTAATTGCTGAAAGTAATCCTGTTAGCAGTCTAAAACAATACTAGGTGAAGTGAGAGTGCAACTAATATGTTTCATATTTTTAAAACTACATTCTGTTCAAATTCTTTTTTTTATAAGATTGTTTGGGATGCAGGTAAGCCAGAAGATGTCTTTGGGTCTCTGGGAAAAGAAACAAAGGCTGGAAATTGATTGTGTGATGCCTGCGAACATACATGGGTTTTTGAAAGTAATACCTCTCCTTCTTTTTTCTTTTTTCTTTTTTTTTTCTAATTGTTGGGGCTTGTTTTCAGGTAAGAAAAAGGATAGATTGCATAATTTACTTAAATACTTGGATGACACATAATATCATTAGTCATGCAAGACTTAGCTTGCTTTTTTCAGTTCCTATATTTAATATTTTATTGTGTTTAGGGCACATGTCAAACATGACCAAAAATTTGTGTTTAAGGTGCAATATGCATGGTATATTAAATACGACTGAACACGAACCTATTCATGCTATTAGACACATGTTTAAGGAGTTATTTATGACCTATGATTCTGTGACTTGAGTGCAAGAGAATTGAAGAGATTGTTGGTGAAGCTGTACCCAGGCTGATATCAGTCTTGATATTGGCAGAATGTCTTCCAGGCAGGAACTGTCATCAGGAACAAAGCATTTACTCTTTACTGGAGGAGTAATCTATACTGGGACTTCAGAAGGAAATCAAATAGGACTCTACTCTGAGGTTAAATTTGTTAGAGGAAGTGTAGGCACACTGCCTTCACACCACAAATACTATTTTTGGTCATAGCAGTTATGGCTACCTCTCAAAATATTTGGAGAGAATATTCCCAAAATGAAACGCAGCTTGGCTGTGATTGAAACAGCTTAAAACACTACTGAGTCACTTCTGATGCCACTAGAGGTCAGCACTAGTCATCAAATAAATGTCCTGGAGACTGCAGGCTCTTTACCGGGAGTGGTGATTTTTGAAAATATATACTTCTGTCTCTGCTTGTTTTGCAAGTGTGTGTGAGTTCACACTACCAGTGCTTCACGATGGATGGAAGCAAACCCCTTCTTCTCGATCCTGTGCTTCCTCAGTGCTGTGAGCCAAGAGTCACACACTGCGCTTTTCAAGCTGTACCTCTCCTCAAATGCCACAGTGCTGAGTACGGGCAAAAAGCAGTGACAAACCCTGACCTGGTAAAGGCTTCCAGTGGCACGAGCAGCCCAAACTAGTTGGCACTACTCCACTCTCACACCACACAGGGATTACTGCATTTAGTTCTGGGCACCCCAAAGCAAGAAGGACATGGACCTGCTGGAGCAAGTCCAGAGAAAGGACATGAGGATGATCAGAGAGATGGACACAGGCTGAGAGAATTGGTGTTGTTTGGCCTGGACAAGAGAAGGCTTCAAGGAGACCTCAGAGCACCTTCCAGTAGCTTAAGCAGTCCTGCAAGAGAGCTGGAAAGGAACTTTTTACCAGGGCATGAAGTGATAGGACAAGGGGCAATGGCTTTAAACTGGAAAGGAGTATGTTTAGATTAGATATTAGGAAGAGATTCTTTGCTGTGAGGGTCACAAGGAACTGAAACAGCTTGCTCAGGAAAGTTGTGGATGCTCCATCCCTGGAAGTCTTCAAGGCCAATCTGGATGGGGCTTCGAACAACCTGGCCTAGTGGAAGCTGTCCATTCCCATGGTGGGGGGCCAGACCTAGATGATCTTTAAGGTTCTTTCCAACCCTAACCACTCCATGATCCTGTGAAAATAACCATTCTGTGATGGCTCCTATGATGATACTGTGACAATCCCCTTTTACTGCTTTATGTTTTGTCTCAGAAGTGCAGCAGTGGGGAACTAGGCCAAAAGACAGACACTTGAAACTGGGATTAACTCGTTATGCTTTGCCACCTTGTGCTTCAAAAAGATGCTTCCCTTTCTATTGTAATTCCTAACTGTGCTCTCCATCATCACTGTCTGGGCATCTGCAAACACAGACACTGTTTACAACATTTTAATGTAGCTACTATCGATAGGCAATTGAACACAGAATTTCCTTTGCTATAAAGAAAATAATGTTGCCTGGATAAACAGTGTGATGATCATGTTTTTAAACAACCTTTAAAAAATCTTTATCTTTGCTAAAACCTGCTAAATGATGCAAATGAGTTGGCAATCATAATGCAACAAATGCCTGTGATTTATTATCGTGTTGCAATCTGTGCTTTCATCATATATCACTGTCTATTTTAACACAGTAGCTGACTAGGTATCAATACACAAAGTTCATTCTCAGTGTAATAGGCACACCTCTTTCATCAAAACTTTAATGTTTGGTTCCTTTGTGTCACTTTTCTTCCACTGAGTACATCAGAGCTGGAAAAAGGGCTGAACACACAGTTCAGAATTATTATAACCCTATGAAAATATTTTTTGTAATTCAATGTTTTGTGTCTGTATACATGCACATATACAGATGACTTATTTTCCCTCTGGTTTTTTGTTTGTTTGTTTCTCACATTTAAGAAAATTGGCTCTGAAATATCATCCTGACAAGAACCCAGACAATCCAGAGGCTGCAGAAAAATTTAAAGAGATCAACAATGCTCATGCAACCTTGACTGACCTGTCCAAGCGAAACATATATGACAAGTATGGATCATTAGGGCTCTACGTGGCGGAACAGTTTGGCGAGGAAAATGTTAACACCTACTTCATGCTCTCAAGCTGGTGGGCAAAGGTAAACTGTTACTCTCTTTTGGAAATCAAATGCTACAATGCACACTGACAATTACATACACAAGGAACCCCCTGAAAAACATGATCACTCTACAGGCTTAAGAAATAGTATGATCTGACTCTAAACTAAAAACTTAACAAAACAAAATTATCTGGAAAATCGACAGTGGCAGAGTGTAATATAAGGTCAGACTAGCACTAATTAGAAAGTTTTTTTCTTTTTTTAATCTGGTATGTAATTATAGTGCATGTTTTGTAACACTTTCAGACATTAATTAGATTTGAATCTAGTGCTCCAGGTTAATTTTGACTTTCTTTTTTGTAATGACTAAATAAAAATGACTCATTATTCAAACACAAGAAGTCCCATTTATGTGACAACCAATTAATAAATTATTAAGGTACAAATTTAGCTGTCTTTTTTGCTATATATAGCACACAATGTAAGTAAGCAATAATAATACATAACACTATGATTATGGCATTATATATGTGCCTTGGCGATGGAGTGAGAGAAAGGAACTCAAAGAAAAGGTTAGAAGAGTGGAATGGAGGAAGAGAATAGGACAGGAAGAGAATGATACACCAAAACCCTGCATATTGCTCAAGAAAAAACCCATCACGGGCTGTTCTAGTCATGAAGCAGTTGGGTTCATTTGTTCCCTTATCACATTGGTGTCCTCTGATGTTTGCATATATCAAATATCAAGTGTTTCTGCAAATACTGAAATGTTACAGATATGCAACAAACAGAATTGAAAATGTGCAAAATCCACGCAGTTTCCATCCCCCCTGTCTGCAGCCCCAGCAGCACAGGAAAGCACTCTGCTGGACTGTGACAGAATACACAGGAAGATGATCTGATCTGTTTGAAGCAAGCATGCGATGACAGTTTTTATCTGGGAACTGTGGAACACAGAATTCTCTGTTCAGCAAGGAACAGGCCAGTGCTGCATTGCCCCACATTCCCCTTTCAAGCTGGGAAGTCACTTGGGCACTTTGGGGGTCTCAGAAGCCATAATCTGACTTCTGAATCAGGATGAGGCAGAAGGTGCTCAAATGCAGAACAGTGCATGAAGCCAGTGAATAAAGTCCCGGTGTTTAATTTAAACTTGGGAAGGTGCTGCCCCTCAGAGGCTGGTTGGAGGCTGCCTGCTCGCAGCTGATGTAGCTGCCTCCTGCTGCAGGCTGGACACCCCACCATAGTTGCTGTCATCTCCTGATGGATCATTCCCCCTTGTCTTTGCTGTCCACCCTCTCCTTCTGCCTCCTTGTCACAGTTGGGTGGCCTCAGCACTGACAGGGCAACAGTGTGGACTCCTTTAACAGTTTTTGGCAAAAAAGATTTTTCTTCACTGTTTCTTGGGTTTTTTTTAGCTTCTCTTTTTCTTTTATTTGGTGATCTTTAATGGAGATTTTATGGAGTATAAAATCCTCTGGGGTTATAAAATCAGGTACAGAAATAACTACTGTGGCTTTGACTCATAAAGAGAGCAGTGGGGAGTACATAGAGAAGCTCATAAGTCCCTAACAACTAAAGGAGAAATGTGAGGATTGCTTCAAGCAAGCTGTATCCCAGAGGTGAGACAAGACATGCTGAAGAGCAAAGTAATCACTGCTTTGTGGTTTTCAAGAATTTTGTACAAAAAAATCCAAAATATGTGTATAGAGTCATTGAGGACTATCACAGGTGGTCTCTCTATGTCTCCCCCAACCCAAAATCCTGCCACCCCCAAAGTATAAAGAGGCCACCAAGTGGTTTTGTTAGTTGTTTGGTTGTTTGGGGTTTTTTTGGTAAGATGAGCTCTCACTATTTCTCATTTGTTTTTGACTCATGCACAAATGCTGGATCAATTTGAAATTTTTATATTGGTCATCACAATACTAGTTGAGTCTGAGACATCATCTGCAGATGACCTCTGGACTCCTGATTTCCTCCATTCTGGTGGAGGACAGTAGGGACCAGAGCCTTGGCTTGTTGTCTTCCTCACTGACTGCACACACTGCTCTTCCCAGCACACTAATACTGGGAAAATCTCAGCTACAAGCAGTTTTATCATTAGCAGTAAGGAAACTCAAATGAAAGGAGAAATGAAAAATGAAAATTACTGTTCTTTTTCAGAGTGCTAGACTTTTTAGCAGGCATATTAAACAGGGAACATACAAATATGGGTAATGGGAACTCAAATTGCTTCTCCACTGGCAGGCATAGAAGTTGTTTGTTTTAACTGTTTTAGCAAAAACCAATTCACCCTCTACCATGAAGACAGTTCACTGATAACATCAATAAACTGATTTTTGATTTAACAACTATGATAATATAAGCACAAGAAATGTTGAAACTTAAAGGTATCATGAACAAACTCAATGTGTTTTCCCCTCTACACACCTTCATTCTATTTTTTTATTCTATATTGTGATGATTTATTCTCCATTATGGCATAAATGATAAACAGTCAGATTCTTATTTTGGGAATTATGGCACCATTTCAAGTGTCCATTAGAAGGAAAGCATTTTACGACAAAAAGTCTGAGTCCTTCTTTTCATTTAAAAGCACCTTCCTCACTCTAGATACATGCTTATATTAATATTAGGCATATAAATAGTCTTATTACCTTCAAAGATGCTCCAGCCAGCGCTCACTAACATTAGCTCAGACATGCATACATAATATTATTTGCATAGCTCTGTTGTCTGAGTTTGACAATGTCCTGACATTTGTGCTTTACTTTCCTCCTCAAGCAGCATATTGTCTTAGCAACATAAAAAATACTTAGCAGACTGGAAAATTGTCGTGCTAAAGCCAGGCTGTACCTCCAATCCATATATACCTGGTGGCAACAAAGCTGTGCTGCTTTTACCCACACATTCAGAGAATCGTAGAATGGTTTGGTTTGGAAGGGATCTTAAAGATCATCCAGTTCCAAGCCCCCTGCCATGTGCAGAGAGACCTCCCACTAGACCATGTTGCTCAGAGATTGATTCAACCTGGTCTTCAACACCTCCAGTGATGGGGCACTCGTAACTTCTCAGAACAACCTGTTCCAGTGCCTCACCACCCTCACAATGAAGAATTCCTCCCAAATATCGAAATCTACCCTCTTTCCATTTATTTCTACATATCACCTTTGATTTGCTTTCCAGGAATGTCACTCATTTTCCTTTGCTCTTATACCGTTCTGCCCATGAAGAGATGCCCATGGAGATTTCTTCTGTGTCACAAACATCTCCATGTAGTCCTGGATCTACCTTGGATCAGGAGCCAGGCTGCTGTCACATCCCCGTGGAGCACAGACTGGCAACGCCAGCCTAAAGGTTCCCCTCCTACATGCCCATTGCTGTGATGCAGCACACACTTGAACATCTGGGGCACTGTACTGTGAACCCAGGCATGGACTTCATCTGAAAGAGGAAAGCCCTATAAATTTAAATTTTCTGGCTCTTGACTCTTTCTAAGATCTCTGGTCTTGGCCCGAGGCAGTTGTGTTGGCTCTCCTGAATCCTCTATGCTTTGTGCCATGGGGACAAGAGTGACTTGCTGCCTGAGTCCCCAGATCAAGAAACCACAGTCTGAGGACTATAAGTTGGGAGGTGTCACTTGTGTGGTCCTGCACAGGCCAATATGGGGAGAGAGAGACACCCACAATGGGCAATTCAAATACTCTTCTGGCTGAAACTTCCCCTGGAAGGGCTTTTAACTTCTCTTTGACTATGTAGGGAGTCCATAGCAGCTACATCCAGTCCTAAACTGGATGCCTTATTTCAGTGCCCAAAATTATGTGGGATGCATCTGGGTCTTTGCTTCTTTTTCTCTTAGCTTTGTTATTGACAAGAGCTTGCCAGTAAATAAATGTTTGCAAAAATGATCTTGGGCAAATGAGTCATTTTAAAGATGGAAATGAGTCATGCTAAGGTGGGTAGGGTTTTGCATACTGCCTGGAGGGTTTTTCTGAGGGCCATCAGCAGAACAACAGCCTTTCAAACATTGAGCATGTGGGGGCCTGTTGGTTGTTGTCTTCTGTGTGGATTTGGTCCTTAGTGACAAATAGGAGGTAGTGTGTGAGGAGGGCTTCAGAAGATCTGGCCCTTGTTCAGGCACTGGGACAGCAGGTGGACTCCTCTGAGTGCCAAGCACTTAGGAACCAGAGTTCCCCTGACATTCTGCATTCAGCTGTAAGAGAGAGCCACAAGTTTGGGGAAGGTCACTGCTAACAGGACTTTCATCCTGCTGTGTTTAACCCAGGGCCTGTTTGCAGTCTGTGGTTTGCTGACTGGCTGCTACCTCTGCTGCTGCCTCTGCTGCTGCTTCAACTGCTGCTGTGGAAAGTGCAAACCGAAGGCACCCGAGGGGGAACAGCAGGAGTTTTGTGTGTCTCCAGAAGATTTGGAAGAGCAAATTAAGAACGACATGGAAAGAGGTGTGTGTTGTAGGGGCTTACTGTGTGGCAAAGCTGTTCAAAACAATCTTTAAAGCCTGTAGTCCAGATGTTCTGCTCACAACACTGAGGCTGCTTCCAGACTTCAGTGGAGAAGTGCCAATTCACTCTAGCTAAGACCCCAACCCAGTGAACTTCCCAAATTATGTATTAATGCAAAACCAAACTTATGGCACTTACAACTAAACATCTCCTGGATCTCTTATGAGACACTTATACAATAAAAGTCTTAGGGCTTATTTTAAGAGACAATGTTCACCCTCTAGCACCCATGCCCACGTTCCTTCATATCCTATGTCCTATACTCATACATTAGGCTCTGCTGGACTGGTGCCTGTCACATCTGATTGGCCTGAATAAGCTGTCATTCAGATTTTAGTTCTGTAAAATTTATCCCTGCTTGTGGTGGATATTGTACCCATTCAAGAGAAGGCTTCAAGAAAAGATGCCAAGTTTCCAACAGTAAGGTTGTGCAGTAACCTAGGAGAGTATGCATGGGGGCTACCATGGTCCTGTCCCTCTCCTAGCCAGCCCCAAGCTTCTCACTCTCTTCAGCACTGGCAGCAGCAATTCTACCTTACTCAGGCCTTGGATAAAATCCAGGTGTAAACTAATCCTCTGAAAAATGTCTGTAGTTCCTGGCCCATTTAATCCTCTGGTGTGCTTCATGGTGGAGCAGGCAAGTGCTAACTTAGGGGCAAGAGGAACAGGGAACTTAGGAGCCAGGAACATGGGCCTGTGGCAGCAAAATGACTTCACAGCAGGTCAGCCTCTTTTTTTGGTTTTGCTGTGTTCCCCCAGCTTCACGTTCGGGTTTTGGCTATGCCAAGGGATGATGGAGGTGATTCCTTAATTTGGCACTAGTATGGGACACATGCTTTGAACAAAGAGTTCTGTCCCCAGTGCACCAAAGAGGGACAGTTTTGCCTTCATATTCAGGGGAAGTAGAAACATCTCAAACTGGATAGATATGTACAGGGTGAGAGCTGCAGTGACCCTTGCTCCAGCAATAAGAACCCAAGGTACCAGGGAAGGACTGAAGACACTTTTCAGTAGCAAATTTATATAAACTATGATTAAGATTATGGGTTTTTTATGAGGAAGGACCTAAGAAGTCAGCTCACTCTTTTTCTCTTCCATTGTTATGGAAGATCTTATACTGTTATATTCTTATGTTTATTATGCTTAAAATAGCACTGCCAGATTGCAAATGTCATGTTCCCTTAGCAGTAAGAAATTTTTCCCCCACAACTTTTCACACAAATTTACCCTTCCATAAATATGTAACAAAACACTTGTAGTAGTTGAAACAACTGCTATTTTTATAACTGTTACGCCAACGTGTGGTGATGTTTTTAAATTGATTTTGCCTAGAGGCATATCAAGGTAAACACAGTCAGCTTAAAAATTGATCATACTTAATCAGTCTCTGCAAAGGCAGTAAAAACTACTAGTGAAAACTTTATAACCACAATACCTTGAGACAAATCTAATAAACTTTACGACATTAGGCACCTGAAAAGTGCAAATCTAAAATGGGCCTCGTTCTTCATGAGTCTATGATATGAAGTAGAAGGATGGACCTTTGAAGAATCAGAGTGTTTAATTTCTGACCATTTTCTTCATTTGTTTATTTTTAATTTTGTTTATATTTATTTTAATTCTCCCTCAAAATCCAGAACAAAATTCCCCAGTGGCAGAAAGGAAATTTCTCTTTCCTTCTGGCACAGGTAACAGAAGGTATTGGTAGCAGAAGGTATTGGTATTGATTTTAGGCCACCTTGACATCCCTTTACTCCCACTGAGTCCCACTGAGACCAATATAAAAAATTAATTTTAAATGCTTAGCAAAGTACCAGTCTGAAAAATTAACATAATATGGAATTTCATGTTTTAAGTATTTGGAAGACAATATTAAATACATAGGTAGGGTCTGAAGAAAACTAGATCTTTATACCTTTCCTACCCTCCTCTTCAGTCCTGCTACATTTTCCTCCTAATCAAAACCAGCAAGTCTCAGTAAAGCAGAATTCTCTTTATTTTAAAAGAGAGTAACATATAAGGAATATAAATAAAAGCTTTATGGCAAAGGGTAACATGAGCATCTTTTCTGCAGCTGAAAGGAAAACAGACAATGCATTTCGGAAAAAAAAAAAGAATGACAACCAGATCAAAGTGTGCTTCCTCCCTTCCTTCTTCCTTTGTGTCCCAACTTCAGGCATGCTGGCCAGAAAGACACAGCTGACTTTTGAAATAGAAAAGCTTGTGCATTTTTGAATGTTGAGCCACAGAAATTAATACTCCTGCCTACCTTTGGGTAAATAATAGAAATGTTCCTGTATGTAATTCAGGAACAAACTGTGTAATTCAGAATCACTTGTGCAGCAGATTTAATTTTGGAAGAGGAGATTCTATTAGGATCCAAGTTCTTTGCATGCCCTCTGAGCACAGACTGAGCATTCCAGGCAGTAATTAATTTCTTTGCTTCCTGCTGTCCCCAGCATCTACAGTACTGCTAACCAGAACTTCTCGCTGAGGTCAAAATGTACATTTTTCAAGCTAAGGCTACAGTAAAAACTACCCAAATATTTTTTAATCAGTCATTGCTTTTCTGAGGAATGTATCATTGATAAATCATCAAAATTCCTCATGCTACAAACCTCAGAGACTGAGCCCTTAGCAGTTGTGCTCAGTGGCAGCTGCCTGCTGCTGGCTGTACTGCCCAAAGGAGCTGAGATTTAGACTTCAACTATCAAACTGACATGACTATAATAATTTTTCAGTTCCTCACCTTTATCATTAACAAAATTAAGGTTCTACAGAGATGATTTCACTCCTCAAACTAACATACCATAAAACATAGTTATTAGTGAAAAAGAAAGAGGTGTGAGGCCAAAGATCTAGTGATCCATTTCCTTAAATGTAAGAGAAAAATGAGTTGCCACTGAAATCAACATAATCATGCCAAAGGCTTCAATTCTGTTGATATGCTATTTCTCTAGAAAAAGATAATTTCTAGAGGAATTTATATTCCTCTAGAAGAAGGATTTAGTCAAATAAATGTCACTAGTTCTAGTGCTCAGCTAGTTCAGTGTCTTCCTTGAGAGCCTCGTTTTACAGCATGTACTTCCAGGGGTGAGATGACCACCAGAGCTAAAGGAAATTAGGGGTTTGCAAGCCCTGGCACATACTTAGCTTACAAGGATTTCTCCTCACAACTATTGAATTGTACCAGAAGTCTCTGACCTAATATAGAGCAGAAGACCAAAAATTAAATGCTATGTTTGGGTTATTACATTTTAAACATGACAATTTTTAGTGTTTCAGATCAAACATGACATTAGAAAGGTGCAAAATAAGGTAATCTGTGGTATCATGCCATGATGTTACAGGTAACCTGTCAAAATGCACTGGCAGAGGGAAGTATCACTCGCTTGTCTGCAGCACAGACACGTGCAACACTTCAGCACTTTCCCACACACATGGGGCAGGTTGACAGATTTTGCTTCCACTGAAGTTGATGGCAAAATTTTTGTTAACTTTTGTGTTCCCGGAGGAGGTGGCATTGGAATTTGGATTGCCTTTGTACTTCAGGCTGTAATGATGCACTCAAAGCAGTTTGGCAGGTCTGTTCTCTCCTGTTAGGTTATCATTGTAAGAACAAAGCAAGGCATTTCTAGACCAACTTTTATTTCACAGAAAATGAATTCTGGGAGAGAAAAAAAAAGGACAAGAATAAAAGAACCTGAGTAGAAAAATACTTTCCCAACTCAGAAGCAAAAAGTTTTTATCACTTCATTGTCTCCTCCACACTCCATATGATACAAATGTAGGCGAACAGTGAGCAGGAGCTATCTATAGAAAGCAGTTTAAACTGTGAATTCTGCCTCACCTCCATTCTGCAGCTTGCCATTAGCAGACTATATTTGTACAGTTTATTATGCTGTGGGTCCCTGTTCTGCTAAAAAACCCTATTATAAATCTTAGAAGGGTGCAAGCAGCAAAATGCTTGGTGAGGGTGTCAGCTAAGAGCTGTCTGCAGATCAGCTGGAGGCAACGCGACAGATTTGCAGTGGGTCCTGTTCTCCTTGCACACCTGGGTATCACAGCAAAATGAACTGCTAATCTCTGCCCTCCATCAACAATCTTCCAGAAAATGAACAACTTGGAGGCAGAAGTGGGTGGGAAGGAATGCTGTTCAGAAATCTAGAAAACATACAGCAACTTAAAAATGGATTGGAACTGCCAAACTAATATGAGCCTGAGCTGAGATCAAAGCATTAATTACTCATATAATTTTAGAAGTTATGAAACACGTCTGTCTTTGACCTTGTGTCTAAATATGGAATTGCCCATACAGAGAAGCTGCTTGGCATTTAATCATTCTTGCCTTTCACCTTGACAGAGTCAAAGTTGTTCTACCCCCACTGAGTGGAAGCCGTATGGCATGCAATTGGATTCCTGCTCTGGGTTAAGTTACTCCTGTACATTACATCTTTTGCCCATGATTCATCCCATCAACTGTCATGTAAACACAAAGAAATGTCAGATGACATTTTTTTCCTGAACATTTGGTCATTTGGCAAAAAAATCATAATTTGTATTCGATTACTGTGAAGGCTGTGTTAGTATCAAGATATAGACAGCCCAAAGTTTTTCATGTGAAACACTTCACTAAGATGGCTGAACTTGAAAAAGTCAGTCTCTGAGACTTGAGTCCTTTCCTTCCTCCAAAAAAGATTCAGGTTGGAAAGAGGCCCAGGAGAAGGGCAACCAAACTTTGTTCTTTATCAGATGGAACAGAGTAGCCATCAAGGAACTCTGTAAAGACTTCACTTCTACTTTTCTCTACTCTACAACAAATGCATTTTTAATAGATATATTGGAAAAGCAAACACAAAATTGCACAGAGTGAGAAAGTACACAGCAGTAAGGATTTATATAGTGATAATATGAAGTTTTGGCAGTTCCAAATTCATTAAAATAGTAATTCCCAGAGTCCTATTGCATATACATTACATAAGACTTCAAATTCAATTTAACATTTTTATTTAACTAGCCGGCTTTCAGGATATATATGATTTCTCTCCTCTCAAGTGTATTACTATTACTGCTCACGCATTTTTTCTTTTTAACTCTCCTCTTTCTTTACTGTTAACTCTGCCTTCTTCAAGACTCATTTCTGTCCCATTCTCACAAACACTGTCAAGGTTAGTGCTTGCTGACTCACAACGGCGCTGATTATATTCAGCCATTTGTAGGAACAAGCACTTGCTATTAGAATAGACAGGTACCTTTAGCCTGCAAGCTCTGCAAAGCACCAGGCACAGCAAATGTCCAGTCTAACAGCAGCAGCAACACCCAGAAATCTGCCATTGCATGAGAACTAGGAGGAAGAGCATTTGTAGGCTTGGTGTGGGCAATGTCACCTTGTTGTACCCACACAGCTGTCTGTGAAACCAAACTAAGCTGTAACCAGAGCAGCAAATGAAATGTTGTGGTGCTAAAAAGAAATCTGACTTTGATAGCAAGTGAAGGGTTCTTAAAGTAATCTTTGTTGTCTTCTCCAATTTAGATGGAGAAACTCCTATTACGCTTCAGCCGACTAACGTCACCGAGAAGACACAACTGATTGGGGACAGCCATCGGAGCTATCGCACAGAGTCCTAGGGCAGGCCAGCGACCTGCTGGGCTTCTCACTGAGTCTCACTGTGAGAAAAACATGAGATCAGTTCAGCAGCCTGTGTTCATAGCTGTCTTTAAGCTAATCAAGAGTAACCTGAGAGTAATTTCCTACCAAGGCAGAATCTCACTCTATGCTGCTTCCAATAGGTTGATACCTGCACTGTGTATGGAGATACCTATGGCCTGTACAGAGCATGCTGGTCTCTCACAGCTTCAAATCATCTTTCCCTCGAATAATATTCCCTTTGATATACCTGGTCTTCTCCCTGCCTGCATCTGTAGTTTCACCTCCCAGACACAGTCCTGAGTCCCTTTATGGGCACACTGGCTGTCTCTCCCCGCCTCAGGAACTTTCCCTGCATGCAGCAGTTTTGCTGGATGTGAAACATTCCTGTGAGGGAGCCCCAGAAGTGCTCTTTAGCGGGTCTCAGAGAGAAAGTTGTTAGCAAGACGGGGCACTCCTTCCCAGAGAAGTGCTCTTTGGAGGGCAGCTAGTGGCTTTCTGGGACCCAGCTCTGGCAAGTATAAATCCTGAGCCAAGGCAACGTGCTAGGAGATTTTTCTGATGGTTATTACACTGCAGGTCACTCCAAATCCAGGACCCTCATCCAGAAGCACACATAGGCTCTGTATCTTCCCCAGCAAAAGCTGCAAACTCATGAGACAAACCCTGGGCTGTCCCAGAACCTCTCTCCTCCTCCCACAGGCCTGTGGCAAAGCTCCTCCTTTTGGTTCCCAGCCAACAGCTTTCTGCCAGCTGGCTTATTGCACCATGCCCTTGGCTTGTGGCCCTGCTGCCCTGCTGGCACTGGGCTGGGAGCCATCACACCAGCACAGGCACTGGGGCTGTGGGAGCAGCAAGGACATGGCAGGGAAGGCAAGCAGCAAAGGAGTGACTGTCCTCACCAGCTCTTTGGGGTAAGACTGAAACCTCCCTTCTGTGCCAGGCACAGGGGCTTTAAGAGCACATGGCATGATTTTTAATAAAGAGGCAGGAATGAGGTGTATGTTCAGGTGTACCACTGCACAAATCAGTGGAGATACATGTGGGTATGACTAGAGGAAGCATGGAGAACTTAGGCCACTAATTTGTAAGAGCTAAAGGAACACCTCTTAAATCTTAAGCTTAGCACCTCACTGATTTGACATAGTAGTTTAAGCCTAAGGCAGCAGAATTTCTCCTTATTGATAATTTTACATCAATCATTGTCAGTTTTGTGTATTTGCTATTTTTGCATGCTGTGGTCTAAAGGGGGGTCACAATGTTCCACTAAATTATACAGACTTGTGAATATATAACTAGCCAAAAGTGTTGTCCCCTTGCTTAAAATTGGATCCCGCAGTTGTGAAACATTATTGTCTTCCTTCTGTTCTCACCTTTGACATCACATGTCATTCAACTAAATATATTGGGAAAAGAATGTGTTTTATAGAACCAGCTGTAACTCGAAAGACAAAACATACTACTTTCAATGTTTCTTTAAAAGTCCCATAACACGAGGATATTTTCAAGACCATTACTTCCTGTTCAAGTTATATATCTGTTCTCTGGATGTTCACTGGGGACAGCCAACACATTGCCCTCAGAAATGGCCCTGGTTTTCTGCTTCAGAAAACAGGGAAGATGCTGGCATGGCCAGAGTGCACAGGCACTCGCTTCCCTCCTACCCACAGGCTCCTCCTTGTCCTCAGTTGCAATGATTTTGGAAACTACTCGTATGTACGTCATTCCAGACCGCCATCCTACCTGCCCACTGAGGATGTGCCCATCCCACCCAGGGGTGCCAGGAGAGAGGGCTGGTGCCACCATCCTGCCACTGAGGAGACATGACCCCAGAGGCAAGGCTTTCCAGTGGTAACCATGTGCTGCACATCTTCTGTCAGGGATGGATCAGACAGCACTGGGGTGCTGTGAGATGGGCAGAGCCCAGAGACTGGGTGTGTGCTCTGGACACCAGCACACACACTCCTCTTTTGGCTTTCTTCCCTATTCCCCTTTTCAGGGTGTTTGTTCTGTCCTATAACATAGGATGTTATCCCCAATGAAGAAGTAGGGACAGTACATAGTACATAACCAATCTGCAGGTGAAGTAATTCCTAGGTTTCACTGTCTGGTAGAGAAATTCAGTGTGAAAATGTCCAAATGTTACCTAGTGACTATTTCCAGCAGAGAGCTGAAAAAGGCACTGGGAGAAGAGTCTGGTGTAAAGCTATGTTTTATATGTGGAATCCTTTCCTATGTGAAATCCATCCTACTTTTCCCATGGAGGTCACTGAGAATTGCACCCTTGATTTCGACAACAGCTACAGAGCAGACCTAAATCCAGGGAGGAAGAAGTAAATCCCATAATAGCAAAAGCAATGGGGGAATTTTCTCATGTGCAACACCTCTGATGGGTCCAGAGGGACAGAGCCAAAGTCCACCAAAATCAAGGAAATTTTCTCCATGGGCTTGAGATGTACCACAAGTCATGTGGTTCTTATTTACACTTTCTAAATGAGAGCTTTTTCTTGGGAAAGATTTATTACTTGATCTCACAGTGTGAAGCAAAGGTGGACAAGCTGCTGCATGTTTTACAGGCACAGGGTTCTGTACAGAAGAGCCACAATGCATTAGTTAGCATGTCAGTTAGCAAAAAAAATCTCAGAAGAAACCAGTGACCAAGCCTCTGAGGGGGTTGTCCAGGACTTGCAGCTAAAAGATCTGAGTGTCTGAAGTCATGGTTTAATTTCAAATGGGTAAATTAGTTTTTAAAGTACCAGAGCATTTGTGTCTCCCATTGATGTGAAGATCAGCTATTCTGAGGACATGTGGAGATAGAATGATGAAGGATTTCAGGACTTAGCTCTTCAATGTGATTTTACTCCTTTGCTTTTCAGAAAAGTTCCTAACATGAACACATGCTAACATTATCGCTTTTGTGTACAGTTCAGTTGCATACCCAGAAATCTTCTCAAAATGTACAGATTCTCAATTTTTTTCTCTGTTTTGCTACATTTATTTATATGTAAACTTCCATGTATCTTGGCTGTCAATCACTCTGACTAATAAAGGTTGTATGTATGAATTGTAGCACTCCCTTTACCTTGCCACACTATCAACAACTTAATTGCAGTAACAGCTAGAGAAGCTGTTGAGACAGCTGGCCCAAGTTATGGCTTTGCTCCCTGGCAAGTGTCAAATGACAGCTCAGGGTTTCCCTGAAGAGGAACTAGCTCTTGGATTGCAGCAGATGTGCCTGCCCATGCAAATCAGCCAGATCCATGGCCTCACATTTTAAGTCCTTTACTTAATGCAGAATGCTTGTAAAAGAAATCATCAGTGTGACAAAGTGATGTAACACAGTAGTTTCACTGGAATCAGTGTCTACATGGAACAATTTCCCCCAGAAAAAGGTGTGTGCAGAGAGGGGAACCATGGTGCTGTTGAGGACAGCAGCAGACACCCTGAGACATCCAGCACCTCACTCTGGGGTTTTGCATCTGTTCAGGAACCAGCAGAGAGTGCCAGATAATCTGGGCATACTACAAGACAGGAATATTTGTCACTAGGTTGGTATCCAATCTCTGTGACCACAAAAGCCCAAGCATTTGAAAAATGGACAAGGGACAGCTGTTTTGGCTGTATGTATCCTCAAAGATCTGTTCTTTTGTGTGCTTAGATATTAACACACACCCAGATTCACTCAAAACACCAAACAGAAGAGGCAGTATAGACAATTTAGGTGTACCATCATGTAACTAGTTATGTGGGTAGTTTGTGCACTTCTACTCCCCACAACAAGTTTGTGGGATAAGCCACAATGCTTTATTATATTTTCTTTTTTGAGCTAGGTCTAATAAGTTCTCGGAGAAATATAATACACCCAAAGATAGCTTAGCTAATATTTTGGGGGCTTTAATGAAGCAGGAAGATTTCTGCTGCAGTGTTGGAAACAAAAAAGTTTAATAAAAGGCAAAATAACAAACAGAAAAACCAGAGCCAGGTGCAGAGGTCTGCTCCTGGTAAAAACACTTTACAAAAGCGATTGGTTCTTTTGTTCTCTTCCTTTTCTACCCAATTGTTCAGGAGGGACTTTTTGGCTTCTATCCAATTAGCTGCCCTTAAGTTTGAGGTGAAGTTTGCAAGGTCTTATAAGGTGGCTTTTTACCTAATGGTTGAGAGAAAATTCTGGGCTTCCTTCCTTTTTAGGGGAACAAAGGATAGTTTTGTCACTCTGTCAACAAGGAGCACATTCCTACACTGCTTAATACAAAAAACTTTCAACATAATTGTATGCTACTTAATTTGATTGTCTACCTTGTATAAGAATGAATACCAATATGATTTCAGTCAAAAAGAATTACATCTCTGCCTCTCTGTAGAATAAAATTTGTAGAATCTGGAGAACTAAAAAGAATTGAAGAAGCATGCTAAACTGAGCACAGCTAAAATTATTGATTTTTTTTTTCTATTTTATAATTTCCTGTAGAAGAGAAAAGAGTGTGCTTCTACGAACCAGGGAGAAAGACTACAGATGACCACAACCCCCTTCCTTCCCTCCACAAAAAGTCAGGTCGCTCATCACATCTGGCTTCTCCTTTCACTTTGAGAGATGAATGGGTACAGAGTTTGGTACAAGAGGACTCAGTCCTTTATGCCAGTTTCACCCATCCCAGGGTTGGGAAGGCAGTAAGATGGGACAACTGTGTGGTAGCTGACACCTATCATAGATGGACCCTGGTAAAGACACTCAATTTTTGACTAAGGGAGAGAGTCAATACATGCTAATCTTAGAATGAGTTGGGTAGGAAGGGACCTTAAATGTCATTCAGTTCCAACCCCCAGCCATGGGCAGGGATGTGTCCTGTCCAGCCTGGACTTGAACACTTCAGTTGGTTGGATAAGAAAATGTGTTCCTTTTGTGGCAGTATGTACAGATACAGCCTTATGCTGTAAAAACAGCGTCTAGACATTTGGAAGAGAGAAGACTTGGAAAAATGACCCTCAGAATTTCAACATCCTAATTAACTGTGATGAGACAAAGGGATCTCAGCCGGTATCCTCCTGCACTGACTTGCTTTGTGGCACGTTGGAGTATGATCACACATCTCGTTTTCCTTTACAAATTCAGGAGGTGTTGGCAGTCCTGCATTAGGCCCAGCATTCTCTGCTCCCGCGGGAACAGTCGCTCCTGAGAGTGAGATACAGCGCACAGGCTCGGTTTGCGATGCGGCCGGAGCTCTTCTAGAAAAGCAACCGTATCTGCAAAAGGCTAAAGAGACAATTGTTTAAAAGCATCACTGCATAGAGGGGAGGAGAAAAAAATGAGCGTCTCCTTCGAGCCGGAATCGAACCAGCGNGCCTGGCTCGCATGTATTTTTTTCCATTTTCAGCCGTGATCGCGCGTTGAAGGGGTCACGGTTTTCCTTCTGATCCTGGCTTCTTAGATTTCTCTTTTTTTCTCTTCTTTTTCTCATCTAATCTCATCATCCTGACTTCATCAGGAACTGGAGTGACAGGACAAGGAGTAACAGGTACAAAATGAGAGGGGAAATTGAGATTAGAGATTAGGAGGAAATTCTTTGCTGTCAGGCTGGTGAGACACTGCAGCAGGTTTCCCAGGGAGGCTATGGGGGTCCCAACTCCGGCAGTGTCCAGGACCAGGCAGGATTAGGCCTTAAGCAAGGCCTGATAAAGCCTGAACAAGGCAAGCATGTCTTGGTGGGAGGTAGGTGTCCCTGTCCCTGACAGGCGGGTTAGGACCAAATGATCTCTAAGGTCCCTTCCAACCCCTTAAAATTCTATGATTTAACCCCATTTGTCTGCCCGGCAGTGCTGTGTTTTCCAAAGCAAAACACCACCGTAGGCTTAAATTTTTCTTTTTCTTTTCCCCCAAATTAACCCAATTAACACACCATTACATTACATGGGGGAGAAACCTTCTGGCCCTGGGAGAGGAGCAGTGTACTCCACACTGGCCGACATTCTGTGGTTACTCTCACAGGCACCATCAAAGAAAACAACCAGGAGGTCTCTGAAGGCAGCAAGCAACCCTGCTGTGATTAGGAATGTTGTTTACATTCTAATTATCCCTTAGTCTTCAGAAGTGCAAGAACATCTGTGTTGTGCAGTCGCATGAAAAGTGTGTGATTTTGCAACAAAACCCAAACATTTTTCATTTACATAAAGGCTATGCAGTGTATGAAGAAGAGCTTGCAAGCAGGAGAGGCGAGGAAGGCATTCCCGATGTTTAGATTTGAGAGCTCACCATAGCTTCAGAGTAGCCAGTTACCCAATCATAGAATGGTTTGGGTTGAAAGGGACCTTTAAAGGTCACCTACTTCCAGCCTTCCTGCAATGAGCAGGGACACTAGATATCTTCAACTCAATCAGGTTGCTCAGGGGCCCAGACCTTGGATGTTTTCAGGGAGGGGACATTCACCACCTTTCCGGGCAACCCCTTACAGTGTTTTCATGAAACCCACTGTAAAAAATTTCTTCCTTAGATGCAGTCTAAGTCCACCCTCTTTCAGTTCAAAGCCATAACCCCTTGTCCTGTTACTACATGCCCATGGAAAAAGTTCCTCTCCAGCTCTGTTGGAACCCCTCTAGGTACTGGAAAGTGCTCTGTGGTCTCTGGAGGGCCATCTCTAGGCTGAACAACCAAAATTCTCTCAGCCTGACTTCACAGGAGAGTTGCTTCGACCCTCTGATCACTTTGTGTCCCTCCTCTGGACTTGCTCCATCAGCTCCATGTGTTTCCTGTGCTGAGGCCCGCGGAACTGGACGCAGCAGTGTGTGGATTGACATGTCCCAAAAGATAGTTTCAGAGATGTTTCAGATGGTTCAGGGCAGTATGAATAACTGCAGTAGCTCATGAGTGCTGCTAACCAGCACTTGGAAGCGATGTGTGTGTGTTGCTGTGAAAAGCCCTACTTTTGCGTGGCTGCGCAAAAAACCACACGGCCCCGGCAGGAGTCGGATCACCACTCGAAGTTAGCGTTGTTGGCCATTACGCCATTAGCTGACCCTCTGACCCAGCCCCGGCCGCTGCCCGCCTCTCGCCACCGTGAGGGCCGAGGCTGCCAGGAGCATGCGCAGAAGTGCGCGCGGGGCGGGGCTGGGCGGTGCCTTGTGCGACCGCTGGGGGGCGGCGGCCAAGTCCCTTCGATAGCTCAGCTGGTAGAGCGGAGGACTGTAGAGGCGCGCCCCGCGGGAATCCTTAGGTCGCTGGTTCGATTCCGGCTCGAAGGAGACGCTGTAGTTTTTTTTGTTTTTTTGTTTTTTTTTCTGGGACCAGAGCGCGGCTTCGCTCCTGCTCAGGAAGACGCTCCTAGAGCCGTTTACAAACACGTGTGATACACAAGCAATTCGCCTTTTTTTTTTCTTTTCTCCTGAGGGGAAACAAAAAAAAGAAAATACCGCAAAGAGGTGGCAGCCCTGCAGTAAATACTGATATACGTCTTGCAGTGATGCTTTTGGAAGTGCTTTGTTGTTTTGCACAATAATATTAGTTATTAATATGTTTAATAAAACTATTATTAATTAGTATTTAATGATATTTAATAAATAATATATTATCGTAATCACAGAATTGTTAGGATTGACCTCTGGAGACCCCCGTGCTGAGGTAGAGTCACCTAGAGCAGTTTACACAGGAATGCGTCCAGGTGGGTTTTGAATGTCTCCAGAGAAGGAGATTCCATTACCTCCCTCAGCAGCCTGTTCCAGTGCTCTGCTACCTTCAATGTAAGGAAGTTCTTCCTCATGTTGAGCTGGAATTTCTGGTGCTTTAGTTTATGGCCATTGCTCCTTGTCCTGTCACTGGGCACTGCTGAAAAGCATCCGGCACCATCCTCATGGCACCCAGCTCTGAGATACTTGCATGATTTAATGAGATCCCCTCTCTTTTTAATGATATATATTTGTCATTCTCCTATGTGAAGCCAAAATAATTAATAAAATAATTTAGTTCAGTCTTAGCTAGTTTTGTTAGGTCTTCTTTCCCATGGTGAGCCTTTGTGTTCACTCTGGACAGTCTCTCCTCATTTTGCATGTTGCTTTATGTGATGCCAAACAATCTGTACTGATTGGGCTTTCTGTGATGTCAGATAATCCTTACAAAGGAGCGCTGTGAACACCCTGGCTGATAGGAGTGGATAAAAGTCCTCCACTGTCTCTTGACTTGAGGTGACGGATGTGATGTTTGGTCCTTTGGATGTGCCAAAAAGGGTGACATGGGATGTTCTAGCAGAATGTGAAGCAGAGGGAGAGGGATCATAGGGGTCTTTACACAGAAGAGGTTTAATACAGACAGACATGGGCTTGCTTAGGACATTGTTAATAAGAGAGCCAGCACTCATACTCTGCTTTTTTTCTCTCCTGTGTTCTATTGTTCCTTTTTCCTGCAAGTCTTCTTTTCCATTACAGGTGCTACGTGGGGTGCAGAAAAACATGCTTGGCAGCAGCTCCTGGCTTGGAGAGAGTAAACGTGTCTGAAAGTGTCCAAATCTGTCTGCATAGCAGGGGGAGAACGGAGGTGAAGTTTTCTCCTTCAACAGAACCCTGTGTGAGTCTTCTCTCTGAGTGGGAGTGTTTCTCTGGGGTGGATTTCAGATATGAGAGCAAGGAAGACCCAGTCTCTGTGGGAATATAGTACAAGCAAGATTATCAGCAGGGAAGCAGATTTATGAAGCTCAGGAGGAGTCAGACCTGCACACTGCTTCTGTTTGTGCATTACGTCCCTGGCCCCAGATGCCTCTTCATGAATTAGTGTGTTTTTGTGCATGTGTATGGACACACACAGACACCACCAACAACCTTTGCTCCCTTCTCCTACCCAGCATGGTGCAGTGTATCCCTCTGAGGAACTGTCCCATGAGGAACCCAGGCATGAAAACCTGCCTTTTAGAGAACAGAGGCATCTCAGTGAGCACAGATTGAGGAAAGGCATCCATTTCCTTAGCTGTCTGTTATCCACACAACTTCATACTCACTAGCAGTCAAATCTGAATCCACAGTCCAAAAGCACATCCCTGTGCCATTCCCTGGTATGCATTGGGGCACAGACTCTATTTAGGGCCAAAGATTTATTTTGTTCCCAAAATTCACCCCTTCCTATATAAACTTCTCTAAACTCCTTTGTTCCTTTTCACTGATACAGTGGCAACTCTTTTCACTTCTCCTAAAGGAGAGCTTCCAAAATAAAAGCACACACAGACTTTCTTCAGGAGAAGGGATCATCTCCTTTCTCCTTCTCTCTCCATCTCTAAGATATTTTTTCTCTCACACCCACTCAGAAAGAATTGGCATGCGTTTCTGTGTAAGAGTGTAATGCTCCTGAGGGATAATGAAAGCCAGGAAAGAAAAAAAAACAAGACCAAAAACCCTCACAAAATGTCCTGGTCTCAGGATTTACTTTATGCTAAGCGACTCTTCTGCCTCTTCAGCTACAGCCTCTTACATTCATGTGACTGTTTGGCTCAGCTTCCCATTCTTCTAGGACATGCTCATGGATCTAAAGGTACTAAATGTTTTTCACTACAATAGCAAACTATTCAGTGCTTGCTTAATAGTGTAACTTGTGAAATGCTTCATTTAGGTGCAAGTTAATAGTGACAGTCACCTGCAAGTGTATAATTATTTTTGTATCTGGTCTCCAGCAAGGGCCAATAATGAGCTGTGTGTGCACAGTCTATTCAGTCATTTGTATCACTTAATAATGGAAGATGCCAGAGATTATAAGAACCCAAATCATACAACATTTCACTCTGATACACTGGGTCGGTTACCAGAGTAGGGCACTTCAGGCAAACAAGGGATGAGGGGATTTTAAATAGCCTGATGGGTACAGGGGGGACACACCTGCTGCAACAGAAAGGAAATGTTCAGGTCCTGTCTTGTAAGAAAAGGTTTGTTTGTATTTCAAACAAAACATGTCCCTTTTGCTGGAGAAAGGAAAACAGAATAAATTTCATGGGAGTAGGAGGGTAAAAAGTTTCAGTCTGCCCGAAGGATTTCAAAGGAGAGATGGTGAAAATGTTCCTGCACAACAAGAAACATCCTGATGGATGCAGTTTGAGATATGTGGCACATACATAGACAAGATGTTCTGCTGATTGCAAAGGTGGGACACCACTGGACACAAGAGAGCACTTTCCTGATTTTGTTACTACCTGAAACTGTATTATTCCTTCACTGGGGTACTCTTTGTCAGTGTATCTATTTTGAATATTGCAAACACGTGCTTCTTTTTGTACCTACTCTTCACCTGACCTAAGTGGGATTTCAGGGTTACTCAGCTATCAGCAGCTCTCCCAGCTCACATCCTAGGCACTTAGACATGATTTTTATCTCCTTGGCACATTCTCCTGCCCCGTTTCAGCAGGAGAAGTTGGATAAATGAGCATCCTCCAGGGTCAGCCAAGCTGGAGTGTGACAGTGGAAAACTGGAAGATGCTGGGAATAGATGCGAATATTGGAAGTTCCTGGTGGGGTTGGAAAAGATCCATGTAATAAAATCTTTTCAAAAATAAATGTTTGGAGGTGGAGTTGACCCAATTGAAAATTCCTGAGCAAAATGAGCAGGATGTGTGGGTATCAAAACAAAGGAGCACAAAATCACATCTGCAGCTTTTGAACTGCTTGGTTGTTGAGGGGTTTTTTTGTTTCATTTTTAATTACTGAAGCTTCGCAGTTTTCCCTCCACCTATGCACAAGGGGGTGGGTGGGAACCTAAGGGAAAACCAGAGTTAGGCAGGCGAGAAAGAGTGTAAAACTGAAAACAACGAGCCAGGTAGGAGTCGAACCTACAATCTTCTGATCCGTAGTCAGACGCGTTATCCATTGCGCCACTGGCCCCCAGCTGTTAGTGCCCCTTCATGGGGGTGGTGCTGTATCCTCCAACGGGGATCCAGGGGACACCCCTTCTGATGCCCAGCACCACCAAAATGCAGAGGTTGCACGGTGGAAACCCCAATATCCCTGTCCAAGCTCCATATCTGATATTGCTTCACTGTGAGGGGAAGCTTTGCAAGTGCAAGCTGAGAATAAGTCCCATTGTGTCACCTGCTGCAATATCTATGCTGAAAGGAAAACAGGAAAAATATCATCATATTAACATCCAGTTCCCAAATTCTGGCAGAGGTGTCATGCCCCTTCACTCATAAACTCTGTTGTCTACCTGCCCCTAGCAGCCGTCTGGGCCAGCAGAGCCTGCCTGTTCCCCTGGTGTCTGGAGGAGGAATCCCAGCTGGTGGGAGAAGGAGGAGGAATCTGCTGCTTCCGTAGTTCCGTAGCAGACGAGCCTTCACTCCACGCCTGGTCCTGCCTCCAGGAAGGACCCCAGATCAGACAGACAGGGCCTGGAGGGCTGGGGCTGACACAGAGCTGATCTGCTCCGAGGGATAAGGGCACCTCTGAAGGCAGTCAGCATCAGCACCTCAGCTTCCAGGCAGCCCTCACGCCACTGTCACACTGATACCTCTCCTGTTACAACACACCTGACTCACGTCCACACGTTGGTTCCTGTCCTGACCGCTGAATTACTCTTGGTCTCTACCCCATAATTTTTTCCTGCAGCTCACCTGCCAGAGATGATGCTCTTTGAACTGTCTGAACAGGCTTTGCCTCTGAATTCCTGCAGAGCATCACACTGGTGCTTCACAGGGGTGGCTGGGTCTCAGTGACTGTGGTCTTGGTCACTTGATATGCTCCACAAAGGCCACGAGGTCACAGAACTTGTTTTCCTGATTTTACTCATCAATCACATGCAAAATAGATTTTGCTTTTCCAAGAAGAGACTGCGATTTTTGACATTTTGGATTCAGCTTCAGGACCTCTTGCTGACACTTGCTGCCTGCTTTTCTCAGCCCTTTGCTTACCTTGTGGCAGTCAAATGTGTTGATCCACCACTGATAATAACTTGATGTCAGTGAGCTGCAAGCTTCTTTCCCATGGTAGCCTTTGTTTGATGTTTGAGTTCTGGCATGACAGTTGTCTATTCAGGCTTTTATAAACAGGTCTGTACCAGAGAGAGCCAGGATACTGGAAAAAAACTCTGCATATTCAGCCCTAGTTTCATTAGGCCAATGAAAACCAAACCAAAACAGTTAACCAGTGTTGTACATTAGGGAACTTGGGAAAGAACATGAATGGCACTTTTTTCCATTCCTTAGAAGCAGGATGGGATTCATGCAACCTGCTGCCATGGAAATTGCTGGGAGCTGTTGGAGTCAGATGTTAATTACCACAACGCTATTTGAACATGCATTGCTACTGTACCTTCCTGGCAGCAGTGATTTTGCCTGACTACTGTGATAAGCGATGGCTTTTGGCTTGATTTGCTTGTGAGTGCTCCTTCAAGTAATGGATTATTTTCTGGGGTACTGAAGGTATTAATTATTTTCTGGATAACAATAAGGAAGTTGAGGATGAAGTTTGAAAGGAGGATGAGCCAGTTTGGCAGCTCTTTAGTCCAGAGTAAAGAGGTCCCACTTTTCCTCCCCTCTTCTTCACTGCTCTGAAGTACAGAGCTTGCCTTGTCCTAGCTACAGTTGTCTGTGGGCACTCCAGGCACCTGAGTCACCTTGATAATCCAACAAGGTGAGTAATTTTCCGATGGTCAGTGAAGTGAATCAGCTCAGATGGTGCTAATGAGGGGACCAGACCTTGCAGTTGGCCAGCACAAGGTAGGTGAGAAGCCCAGGTTGCTCTATCCTGCTGGCCAGGGCAGCTCAGGCTCTTGCAGGTGCTTGCCAAACTGCAGCCTGGAGGAGGAGTGCTGTGCTGAGGTAATGAAGAAAAAGGCATGGAGTGGGAGCAAGGAATGAGAAGTGGGGAATGTATTCAGTAGGTGAGAGGTAGAGCTACTATCTGTGTCCACAGACAGCTCACTTTAGACCTGTTATTCTGTCCAATCTCTCTTCATTTTCATCCTTACTCACTTTACTTTGCGAGGTGCAAGTAAGGTGGGTAGTGAAGATGAGGCCAAATTCTTCCTGACTGCCTCAGGCTAGTACAGGGGGATAAACTGGGAGGAGCAGATCCTTCATAAGCAAAGACTTGCAAATAGTTTCTCTCTTGCAAATGTGTTTTATTTTCCCCCGAATTAACCAGAAAAACCACAAAGTGAATGAAAGGGGGTGAGTGTGTCCAAATGGGTGGTGGGTGTATAACAACAGGAAGGGTGTAATTGCAAACAAGAGTTTGCAGGGGTGGAGGTGTTGCCTTTTTCTACTTGGGCATCTTGGACTCACACCTATTCCTCCAGTTGGCAGCCAGAGACATGATCCACTGCATGCCCAGGCCAGGCAGGATAGAGGGCTTCCATGTATGAGCTCAGAGATCCCAGCGATGCTACCCCTCTTGCAGTGATAGGATGGAGAATGATGTCAGGGAAGAATAGTCTCTCAGATTTCTGTGTACTTCCAACAGAATTTCTCTGAGCAAACAAGCTGCTCCATTTTGCCTAATGCAGCACGTACTGCATTCCAAAACAGCTGCAATGTGGTGTCTGGCAATTCAGAAAGCAGGACCCAGTGAGATGGGCCCTGCTTGAGCCATAGAGAGGGCACAGCCAAAACTAATGGTTTGAGACAAAGCCTTGGTCATAGCAAACAATCCAAATGCCTAAAGAGAGCTGGAGCCAGAGCTGGGAATTCAGGCTAGTGGACCAATAAGGGAGTGAATACATGTAAGAGCTAGAAATGAGAAGGGGTAATACATTTCTAGAATGCTTCTGTCCTCCTCCTTGCCTGACTCTTGTCCAGGGGAGAGCATGGGGGCTGCAGCTGAAGGAAGGGACATTGCTTTGGATGTCTGCACACAATGCTGTGGATATCTGCACACAATGCTGTGGATATCATGGAGAACAAGCTGGCAACCAAGAGTGCTGGTAAGGTGCCCCAAGCTCTACGTGGAGTTTTACCACATCCTTTGGCAAGGAACAAGTCATTAGTATCCAATTACACTGAAATCATACTTAATGCAAGACAGGTTAAGACAAAAAGAAAATAAAAACATATACTCAGTTGCCAAGACAGATAAACTTATAAAAGAGGTAGGTGGGGAAATGAGAGAAAACCAGGCTTCATTTACTGGCTTTGAAGATTAAATCAGCATGGCTATTCCCTCATCTCCAGGCATTTTGCTGCAGGCCCTCCTGACACAGTAAGGAGCAGACAGCCTGCCTTCCTCCACACCTTACACCTCAGGCTGTGTTGACCAAGAAACTTTTCCTTGTGGGGGAACAAAGCACTTCTCACATTCTAAAAAATTTTCTGCTAAAACCCCAAATTCTTCCAATCCTGAGAATTTCACTAATTTGGTATAGAGCTCTTCCTATTTCTTCCCTATTCAAGAGACAGGATGGCCTTTCTTCTTGGCAAAAATAAGAATGATTTCATTCCTTTAGCATTACCTGGCCAGCTAACAATACCTTGGCTCCAATGCTAAGCCTGAGTGCTGTCATGGGAAAGGCACTGGCTTGATATCTCAATGCCACAATTTTCTTTTTCTCTTTTTTTCTTCTGTAATAATGTAAACATCTCTTCTTCACCCTGCCTGCTGTCATTATTCTGGTGGGCAAAACCAGAATACAGAAAAGTGTGTGAGCCAAGTGAGCCTTGGTTTGGAGGGGATGTTGCTTCAAGCTAGTGCTGGAAATAGAAGCAAGGGGAGCAGTCCTTGACTGCTCAAGCAGAGGCTGCTCCCTGGTTGATGGGACTTGTGTTTTCAGGGAGAGGGCCAGACAGTTCACCCCTTCATGGAAGAAGATAAAGGAGATGAAGGTTGTTGTGGGAAGGATGAGAAGTCAATTGCTGTGGTGCTGTGAAGTAGCAGAGGAGGTGGAGGCATTGTGCTGGGCTTGAGAAATCCCTTTTAGAGGACTTGTTCAATGCAGACATCCTGGGACTCACTGCCATGCATGCACACACAGTCTCCTTCCTTATCCTCTTGTGTCTTTTTCCCTTTGCATCTTCCACTTCCTTCAAACATTCTCCTGCCAGTCTTACAAAATGGCCTCACAGGGACCACACATTAGTCAGCTGGCAGCACAGTTTCCTCCCTAAACTGGAAATAAATGGTTCAGCACTTTTCTGCCCTCCTGCATGGTTCCTACAGCATTTGGGGTGGAGGGAGGAGTGGGGACAACACCAGGCTTGGGTCAGAGACAAGAGGCTCTTTCTGCCTCCCACATGCTGGACATGCTTCCCTAAGAAAGCTCTAAAGTGAGGGAAGGGCTGAAAATGAGAACACCAAGATGAAAAAAGGTGGAGCTTCCTGCTGTCCCATAGGCTCCATGAGAAGCTCTATTTTTCAATTTCCATCTCCATGTACCTTGTGAGGTCAGGTATAAAAAACATTTCACATGGGAACATGTTAACAAGTCACCAGAGAAAGGATGAGAGAGTTGGTACCTTCTTCCTGCCTGACTGGATGACACCTGACTTGTTAAAGAGACATACTTCCCTGAAAGGGAACAATGCATGACTTCAGTTCTGGGAATAAGCATCCTGTCTGGACACTTTTCAGGAGCCCAAGGGACTAGTTATGAGACCTGACATATCAGGAGTACCCCACTGAATGCAACCTGAGATGTTACATGCAGAGAAGGCTTCTAAGGAAGCACTGCCCCTTCTCGGGAATATCACCTGATGATGGGTGAGAGGTCTTGCCAATTAAGATCAGCAAGGATAGGAGTCTGTATAGTTTTTTAAGTATTCCATAAATATAATCAATTTTGGATGGATATTAATGGATTTGTCATGGATTAATTATTTTAATTCTCTTTTAATTATTTAATTATTTTATATTCTTAATTCATCTCTTCTGGATTAAGTGGGATTTCATTGTTACTGATTGCCTGTGACATTACCAGCTGAAGGGGACAATGAGCTGTTACTCTGTGGCCACCTAGCTCGTGTAGGCTCCCTGCTGTGTTCTCTAGAATGCTAAAGGTTAGCAGTAGCCATGCCTGCCCCATTTTGGCTGCAGAAATTAGGTCCCTGGTGATGGAGGTCAGGGATGGCAGAGGCAGCTGTAGACACTGGTGTAGAACGGGACAAAGGCTCTGGGTATGACTCCTGAGGTTCCTCAGTGTGTCTGTCAGGGATAATAAGAAGTTTACAATACAATAAAGTACAGATAAGTAAAGATCTTCCTCCCCTGCCAAAAAACCCTCTCCTTTGAGCTGTAATTAGAGCCAGTGACTTAAGGATTCCTCTGAAAGTGCTGCAGCCCTCTACCCTGGGAGCTGAGCTATCAAAAGAGGAGAGATGCAGTCCTGAGAGAAACTCCCAGCAGGATGTCACAGCAGCCCCAGTCTCAGCAGGATGATGGCAAGTAGCAGCTGTATCACTGTGGGATATGGGGAACCAAGGCCCAAAAGGCGCCTTGAATACAAATTTGTGCACAAAACAATGCTGTTGCAAAGCTGTCAGCTTGTTGTGAAGTGCTTCATGGCACTGATTAGGGATGGAAATAGTACCAAGGCCATACTACGTGGGTAACTGGAAGAGATGTGATTTGTAGTCTACTCTTGCATAAATCTATTATCACCCATCTCATGTTTGCATTACAGGCTTTGGAATTATCAGAAGCATCAGAACAAGGCTGTGTACTGCTCCAGCTTGTCACCTCTTACCTAAGGATTATCTGAAGTAAAATTTTCTGCACATCTGCAACAGGATAGAGATGAAGGGAGCTGACCCCACAGCATTATAAAAAGAGCAACACAAGTGACATGGGGAAGAAAAACTTGCAATAAGCAGATCCATCAGAGGCTCTGTCTTTACACTACCTCTCCTTGTTTGCAGGCTCCATCAGCAGTTCAGCTCTTAATGCTGTGACAATGGAAATGCACAGCAGCTCTGGCACTGATCCTGTGCTCTGCTTTGCCACCACAGCCCAGCCCTCCCTGTGCCCTGCATGTGCCTGTTCTCTCCCCCACTTGTCTTCTCCTTTTCCAAAGGGTGCAGTGACAGGGGATGGTGGGGTCAGTGGTGCCCTGTTTTCCCAGCTTCTTGACCACGGTGGTGGGACAAAGGAGCACGTTCAGCTCACAGCAGCACACCTTCCCTTACATTCAATGCTGGAGCAGCCTCCCTCAGTGCTGATGGCTGGGGTCACAGGAGGGTCACCCTCCAGGCTGATGACAAGCTCTGTTGGCTGCATCAGGGAGAGAATTTTGGAAGGAGAGGAAGACAGCCAGCCCCAACTCTTTGTCTTCCACCCAGATCATCGTGTCAGATATTATGGTGCTGTCTGTTGCCATGAACTATTGGTTCATATTGCCCAATCCTGACTACAGAGGGTAGAACTGTGTAGTGAGAGATGTGCATCCTCAGTCAGCACAGGCAAAACACAAATCCTACTGCAAAGCTGCCCCCTCTGTGGCAAGGTCAAGGCCTTTTAGAAGACACACAAAATCTGAGTTATGCTATGGTGAAAGGACTTGCTATGCACCCTTTCTTCCCTTGCATTCCTTAAACTCTGCCAGAATCAGAAGGCCTGACTCCTAGGGAACAGCCTGGTGTGGGGAGAGGGTGATGCAACACCACGTGTGTGGACATGGGCCGACATGCTTGAGATGCCTCCTGAAGTGATAATTCAAAAGGACATTAATGCAATAAACTGCTGCTTGGTACAATGAACACAATGTCACAGTGGATGGCATTTCTGATCGTAGCTAAAAGTGCCTGGCTTGAAGGCTTTTCCTGTTGTTTTCCTTGCAAATGCCTGCATCTCTCTCTCAACTGCTGTGCTCCCCTATGGTCACAAAAATCTCATGTAAAGGAGTGGGTGAAAGAGCCTGACTGGAAAATGGCCAAAAGGAAAACTTTCTCTTCTTATCTGACTTTCAAAAGGAAAAAAAGGCATTGGTAATCAGGAATGAAGAGTCATACTGGTTTTGCTATATGCCTAGAAAGCATTTGGAGGGCATATAGCAAAAGGAAATAAAAGGAAAACAGAAGAATTAAAAAAACACCAAAAAACCAAAGAATATTTGTTACCTCTGACACCAGCCACTTGATAAACAGACACTTTCCTGGTTCTGGTAGCAACTTACTGTGTGAAAACCCTTCTGTCCCCCCACACAGTATTTTTCTTTAGCTGTAATATGGAAATATTTGACCCTTTATCTCCAAGCACTGAATCTCTGTTCTGTCCTGAAAGACTGACCCTCAAGATGTGGGTGGATGAGAACATAACCTAGACCATCCTGGGGAGCTGGGACAGAGTCTCAGGAGGTGTCTGATGTGGTATAAAGTTTGTGCTGAGTACAAACTTAAAATCAGTTTCTCCTTTGAACTATGGACCTGAGCATTGTCCTGGAAAAAAAAAAATATCCACAGTCCTCTGCTCTGCCAGCTGAGCAATGGAGAGCATACTGAAATAGCATCAAGAGTGGCTTATGTCAAGCAGACCAAGGCTAGGGAGAAACCTGACACTAGAACAGGGCTGTATCCCTGTGAAGTGATGAGCTGATGGCAGCTGGGAAGCCTGAGCTGGATCTGTGCTGTGAAACACAAGTCCCTCTCTACTGACCATCACTCTCCTTTCCTACTGACAGAGCTGGGGCTACAGCAGTGGGGTGTGGAGTGTTATGGCCTGTTAAGTCCAGAGCAGAACACAAATCTGTCACCCAGTTAAAATTCCTGTTGTTAAAGCTCTGAATACCCTTTTCCTTAAATTCTGGTATGCTTAGGAGGCCCCCTAGCACTGCCCCTGCTGTGCCACCTCCTTCACTCCAGAATCAAACATCCCTGTTATTCCACAAAATGCAGGTACCGGGGGAGGATTCACCATTCCTACCTTTCTGCTAGTAGGGGAGACATCGAGCCATGATTTACAAGCAAGACCTTGTGGGATGCTGCCATAGCAAAGTAGCAGGAAAAGGGTCAGAGGTGCATTTGAAAAGCAGAGGGTTGTATTAAAATAGTAAAGTGCTTGCTTGCTTACTCTTCAAAAGGAAGTGGGATTTTCCCACTTTTCTAACTGGTGTGCTCTCCCCTTTTTCTAATTGCTTTTGTTTTACTTATATCCTTTATTCCTTCATATCTCATTTTCACTGCAGGGTAGGTTTGGGGCTGGCTGTGGAAAAGCAAGCCTGTTCCTGTTATCTGTGAAACTTGTCCCTAGTCCTGGAAAGGACCTATTTTTAGGTAGACTGTAGTGCAGTGCTATTATTTCCCACATGCAATACTTCCTCCAGTCCTTTGGACATACTTTTACCCCTTGGCTGTGAAATATGGATCTCTTTCTAGCAGTGAGATGTGGAGGGGAAAAGGGTTTGGGAATCTCCAGGTTTGTAAAGTTGCATGTGGTTTGGGGAGATGCTGAACTGTTCATCTCATGTTTGTTATCCTATATCTGGTCTTTTCAGGCACACTGATTTTGAGACTTTAGACAATACTGATAACTGCAAGGAACATGGTAAATGCCTCACGTTAATCACCTCGCAGGGTCACCCTGCCTGCCTGAAGGGTATGGCCTGAACACCATTTTTCATCCTGATCTTGAGGACTCTGAGGAAACCAGGACTTTGTTTCAGGAGAGCTTTGTTTCTCTGTGTCCCCTAAAGCTGGGTGACAGGTTCATTCTGGCTTGCTGGCACTGCTGGAGGGCAGAAGGAAGCCAAAGGATCTTCCTTCTCCCAGGCAGACAGGTGGGGCAGTGACCTCATGTCTCAGTCTCAAAATGATGGCAGAACCACAGCATGCAGGAATGAGTCCTTGATACAGTTTGTCCACAGACTCTCACTGTTTCAGGGTCTTTTAATCCAAATCTCTGAGGTTTATCTGCTATAATTTATGTTGGTACCATTGATTAATTTGGAACAGAAGTTGTTATCTAATTCATACGCCCTTTTATCCCATGTTTCTCCTGGTTTGCTACAAACTGTGGAAGGCTCTTGAGCATGGATAAACCCAGAGAAGGCTGCTTTTGAGTGCAGTTCAGCTCAGGGCAGTGTCCATCCTCTATTAAAAAGAAAAGGGCAGACGTCCTTCCTCTGTCTGGTCTTTGTAGCTGGTTCCTGAAATCTCATGTTCCATACATTTGATGTGCTCCCAGTGACTCACCCTTAGAAATGCTTTGAGTTTTCCTCTTCTACTGTGATTTCATATGTGCAAAAGAAACTTTCTAAAGATGTCATTATCTCCTGTGCTGGTCTTTGTTTTCCTGGAGATCTGAAACCTACCCTCAGACTGTTTTTAGAAGGTCTCTAAATACTGACCGCATATGGCCTGTCATCACATATGAGGTACACAAAGAAAAAAATGTGTGTGTGTGTGTTGAGTGGAAAAAATGTCAGTCTCAAAGGCAAGTGTTTTTGAGAGCACTTGTCTCTGTTGCAAAGGCTGTCTTTGGCTGTGTAAATTGAGTCACACACAAGGGTAGTCTCAGTATTTATCATGGTGTGTATATCGATCACAATAAAATCATGAAATGCAAAATACAATTTGCAGTTTGCACTTGTGTAGGTAGGAGGGCTTCATCTTATAGCTGGCTTGTCGGCTCTTTAAGTTGTTGCCAATGTAAGTGAAATCTGAGTCTCTGCAGCATGCTCGCTTGTAGGTGGGAATGCCGGTGCTTGCCACCCGCTCCCGAGGGACTGTTCTCTGCAGGGTAAACGGCACAGACAAAAGGTGAGATTGATGGAGAACCTCCCCTAGCCTCCCCGAGGCATGCTTGGCTAAAAATGCAAATCTTTTCTGCCAGAACAACAAGCAGAGGTAGCAGCATGGGAAGAGGGGAAGGATGCATCATCATTTTGCCCTAAGTATCACATTTGGGTGGGCAGAATTGGAGACGGCAACCTCGTTTTTGTTAGGATGTTGTATTGCTCAGGCACCCACCAGCTCTGTCCTCTTCCAGCAGCTGGGCTGTTGTGGGAAGCCTGCAGGTGAGTCCCACCAGCCTCAGGAGTGTGGGGAGCTGCTGGAGGCAGTGGGGTGGGGATGGGTGTCGATCCCTGCCCAGGGAATGATGGGCAGCACCCAGCTGTTTTAGGCAGCTGCCAGTGTAGAGGGCTGCTCGCTCCTGGGCTGGGTGGCGGGGTGCTTGCTCATGCCCCAGGACAGGCAGAAGGTGAGGTGGCAGCAGGCCGAGGCACTGTTACCCCATGGACCAGGATACTTCTCACCACCCACCATGTCCAGGACAGGATGCCCGGACAAGGAGTCTGCTCCTTGCAGAGCGCACTTTGTCTCTGCAGGCTTGTTGGAGGAACAACTCATGTGGGAGCATGTTTTTGACAGCATCCTCTGGCCAGAATATGATTTTTCTCTTTGTTTTCCAGTCATGCGAGAGAGCCACAGGGCTGATTTTCTGAGTGACACACAAGAGCTTCACAACTCTGGTACAAGATAGGAGGTTGAAGAGGGGAATTCTGTGAATGCAAAACCCAGAGATGTCATTATGGCATTGAAACCTGAACCTGGACATCACTCAACCTCTCCTTCCTCCTCCAAATCCCTCTCCTAAGCCCACTGCATTGCAGCCAGCTTTCCAGGTTCCAGACAATCAGTCCACAGCAAAATAGAGGAGTTAGAAAAAATGTCTGTAAAAGCAAGACTATATTTAGGAATTAGTGTTATGGTTATGTCAACAAAGCCAGGTAACACTCCCAGACAAGCAATACTGAAAAAAAAAAGATTTCTTCTTGGTGATGACTGGCAGACATCCAGATTTTCTGTCCAGGAGGGGTGTTAAAGCAAGTCCTCTTGCCCTTTGTTTGTGCCTTGAGAGATGGCTTGACTTGGTGACTCTTCAGAGGTGGACAACTGTGTGTGCTAGTGGTCTTCCCCTGCAGGAGTGGAAGGGGAGGAAGAGGAGGGGGACAGGGCTGCCAGGGAGAGACAGGAGGGTGCCAGGCTCTTTCTCAGTGCGAGTTCTTTGAAGCTTATCCTAAGTAGTCCCTGCGGAAGACCAGCTGCAGGATCTACCTGTTTCTCCTCAGTGTCTTGGACTTGGTTCTTCTCTTCCTCTTTCTTGCAGAGTGGTCATACAATATGTGGCTTTCCAGGCACTTCTCATCCTGCCTTTGCAAGTGTGGTCAAGCCTCTGCATTTCTTTACCTGTAATTTGTTGCTGTGGTTCACAATACCTTGTCAGAAAAACCTGTACTAATTTTTCACATGTCTGGACTACATGTTCCTGCCAGAAAAATATTTCAGCTCAGGCCTGGTTGCATAAGATGCAAATCTTTGTTTTGTTGACTCCTCTTTTTGGTTGTGCTGTTTGTTACCTGTTCCATGTTCAGCACACAGAAAGGGGAAAACCAGCAGCACACTGTCCCTCACCTTGTTGTCACCAGATGTTTTCTGCAGATGGATCAGATGTCCTGCTCAGCCACTTAGCAGAAGGCCTCTGGGAGTTACCATGGGTAGGTATAAAATCACCAGAATCACATCCCAGAAGCACATTACACCTGAGAGGCACCTCAGTTCATTCTCCAGAGGGCCAGCATGGCTTTTTCTGCATGCCATGAACACCCTCTTCCCTACATCAGCATATGCAGGTGTTTTTGTGTGCTGACATTTCTAGCCTTCAGCTTTTCCCTCCAGAATTTCTCTGTTTCTGCCTGTGCAGTAAGGTGGAAGTTCCTGCCCTGCCAGACGAGGACAGCTTTCCTCATATAATTCAGAGCTCCTTATTGAAGCAGGTCTTGCTGTGCAAGGGGCAGCTGACTCAGAGTGAGGAGGGCAAGAATGAGGCGTTCAGATTCCTCCAGATGCAGAAGTCACCTCTGACCCAGCTATGAGGGGAGGGAAAGAAGAGAAATATCTTCTTGCTGCTGCCAGGGAAGGCTCCCTGCCAGCCCTGCCAAAAGCCCCAGCTGTCCACAGCTCAGCTGCCAGAGCAGCTTCTCCCACTGGACTCCAGGCTCTTGTCCACACCAGGCAGTTGAAGCAAAGGTGTGATTTCAAGTGGGTTTAACTAAGCTATGACTAATTTCCCGTGAATGCAAGAATTAGAAAAATCGATTTGTTTCTATGGGACTGCTGACAAATGTGTGTAAGTTTACACAGGGGAATTTCCAGCTTGGTGGGCTGCAAATAAGTACAGTTCACTCAAACACTTAAGAAGTATGTGAGGCACTGAAAATAAAATAGTCAATAATACATTTAATTTAATGTTATTTATTACAATTGCATGCAGAGGATAGTGTTCATTTCCATGCAGAAATCCATGAAAACCTTCACTTTTATATTTTCCTGAAGTGCACATTTTCCAGACTGGTGTTGCATGCAGACTGAGTAGCCTGCTTTAGAATTGAGGTCTGTCCCTGGATGCATGGGGCACTCACTCAGCTGCTCTACTGCATTTTTCAGATGCAAGCCCTATACAGTCATAAGGCAGAATAAGCATTGAAGGTTTCTACAAGACACTGAACTGAGAAAGTATTGTAGTTATTGGCTGAAAGAGAAGAAAATATTCTAATTACATGTACAGTAAGGTGGCAAAGTGATTTTATACAGTAATGCAGGGACTTTGGCTTAAATTTGAAGATGAGATATTTATTGCTTGTACAGTTGTGTGATAAATTATTGGCAACTAGAAGCACAGGTGGCTTTCCCTTAAGATCAGGCACCACATGTCACAAATTATCTGGGAAATTGTCATTTTAAAAATAACTCTGGAACAAGTGCCAAGCTGAAAGGGATATCAGTGTCTAATAAACAGATATAAACACAGCAGAGCCCAAAACTAAAATATATTTGAATCAAACTATCAGAGAGAGAGCATATACAATTAGTACCTGTTCTCTAGCAGCACAAATGAAAGCCTTTCACACTGCATTTCTTCTGGTTTTTTTTCTCATCAGGAAATTCAAGTATTTTTCATATGTATTTGACCTGCCCATGGAGTTAATGTGCACAAATGGCACGAAGTCACATTGGATTTTTATGTTATAGCTCCTAAGACCAAAATCTTACCAGAAAAAACTTAAGCACAGTTATAGGTGGGCAGTTTTCTTTGTCTGGTGTCAGATTATACCCTTTTCTGACCCAGAGATGGGGCAACTGAGAGGCTTTTAAAAAACTTTTATTCTATTTTCAGTCTCATGAGAAGAGTGAGACAATACAGATGTTATAATTCACAACAAGTCTGAATTGTCCGACAGTCTGGTTTTCAAAGTGGCGAGATGTTTACACCCTGAAGTGTTCAAGCTCCAGAGCAGCCATCACTCCTACTGTCTTCTCCAGTAACCACATGTAATTCACACCTTGGAAAGGTAGGATCCTGGTTCCTCCCAAAACACACGGGCAAAATGACATCCTGCCTCTCATGGCCACATCTGCTCGCTGACAACAGAATGTCTATTAGGCTGCAGGATGTGGCTGCACAGGCTGGGGCAAGCCCTTCGGTCTCCACTGACCTGCAAAGATAAGGGAAGGGAGCAGATGGCCTTTGCTTATCACTCCCACAACTCCTCAAGGGGTGAAGGCTGCCATGTGTGAGTGAGGAGAGCCAGGGCCTCTCCGGCCTCCCCCCTCCCTGGCAGCCATCACCTGTCCCAGCCCGTCCTGCTCTCACGCGCATATATGGGCACGGCGGGACGGCAGCTCGTGACGCAGCGCTGCTAAAAACAGCCCCGGCTCTGCTCGGCCCCTCGCTCAAACAATGTCCTCCAGCCCGAGCAACACAGAGAGCCTCTGATCACAGACAGCCTTGGACTTATTTCAGGGGAAATTAACCCCAAAACCTCTCCACAAGGCCGTGGCCCTGAGCGCATGCCCCAGGAAAAGCTAGGGATGAGCACCTCCCTGAGCTACAAGTCGTTCTCCAAAGAGCAGCAAACTATGGATAACCTGGAGAAACAGCTGATCTGCCCCATCTGTTTGGAGATGTTCACCAAGCCAGTGGTCATCCTGCCCTGCCAGCACAACCTCTGTCGGAAGTGCGCCAGTGACATCTTCCAGGTAGGTTTCTTCCCACAGAGAGCTCTGCTTCCCAAGCAGAACTGGCTGAAATGAATGGGAAAGAAGATTTTTTACATGTTTTGGTAGATCAGTTTTACCAGTTGGTGAGACACGGTTGTGGGGAGTGATTTAAGGCCAAAGTTGATGTATCCGGGTGCCAGGGCGGAGCTCCCAGCAGGTGAAAGTGCCACCTGTTGGCTGTGGTGACATGGTCGAGCGTGAGCTGAGGGACTGGCCCCTCGCCCAGTAGTCACCAGGTGCTTTCCCAGGGGTGACATGTCGGAATCACCCTCTCATTGGGCATAGTGACAAATAGTTTCCTACCATTTGGTGCTTTTGGAAGAGGTTTTCATGGTTTTTCACGGCCGTACCTTCCTCTCCTTGTGCTGCTTGGCAAGAACAGGCCTCCAACCCCTACTTGCCGACCAGGGGAGGTACAACTGTGGCGTCGGGAGGCCGCTTCCGCTGTCCCTCCTGCCGGCATGAGGTGGTCCTGGATCGACACGGCGTCTACGGGCTGCAGAGGAACCTGCTGGTGGAGAACATCATCGACATCTACAAGCAGGAGTCTACAAGGTAACAAGGGAATGTGTGTCCTTCAGAGGACACGCATGAGGTTGATTTTGTGGTTTTGTCTCTTGGAAAAGCAGAAAGGGATTGTGCAGCGGTGTCTGACTGTCTGCTGCACCATGAAGTCAGCTCTCACTGAGGACAGAAAACTGTACCCAAATAGATGCTGAGTTTCCCTGTTTCCACTTACAGCAGAGGATCGGGCCGTATTTATTCACATGAGCAACACTTACCCATGCAAGCAAGGCCCTTGAGGTCAGCACAGCTACTAACATGATTAAGGGAAGAGTATCTTGGTTAACATCATTTATTGCAAAAACAGTTCAGACAATTATTTGTGCGTTCTCATGCTAAAGAAGGGAAAGGATTTCAAATCTTATTAGAAAATCCTGAGGTACAGACAGTGCAAACAGAAAGAAAACTGAATTTCACACAGAAGGTACTCTGCATCATAATGCCAAATGAAAATTCTGTTAAAAATATCTCCATTCCTCTCAGTTTGGGATGTGAACTTATGAAATCAAGTCTTATTTATGAGTCCATGAAAGGAAAGGAAGAGCAGTTAACAAAACATTCCAGAGCTGTGTGGCTGTGCACAAGAATAAAGACCTCACGGCAGAGGAATAGGTCAATTCTAAAAAGTAAGATTACTCCTGAATGATAATTTCTTGCATTTGATGTGTAACGGATCCAGAAACAGAAAAATGTATTCTTATCTTTATTTCCTTGGGACGGGTTGGATTCGTGGTACCACTGTGCTGAACTTAATAGGGGGAAGGTGAAGAAGATAATCCTCTCCCTCTACTTTTCTTTATGAGACCCCATTTGGGATACTGCATCCAGCTCTGGAGTTCTTAGCACAAGGAAGACATGGACCTGCTGGAGTGAGTCCAGAGGAGGGGTACAGAGGTGCTCAGAGGGCTGGAGCATCTCTCCTCTGAAAGAGTTGGAGTTGTTCAGCCTGGAGAAGAGAAGGTTCTGGGGAGGCCTTAGAGCACCTTCCAGTACCTAAAGGGGGCATGCAAGAGAGCTGGAGAGGGACTTTTGACAAGGGCATGAAGTGATAGGACAAAGCTTTGAACTGAAAGACAGTGGGTTTAGATTAGATATAGAAAGAAATTCTTCACTATGAGGGTGGTGAGGCACTGGCACAGGCTGCCCTGGAGAGGTAGTGGATGCTCCATCCCTGGCAGCATTCAGGGCCAGGAGGGATCAGGCTTCACACAACCTGGACTAGTGAAAGGTGTCCTTGCCCAAGGTAGAGGCATTGCAACAACAAGATCTCTCAGGTCTTTTCCACCCCCAACCCCATTCTATAATTCTGTGATTCTGTGGTGGAGTTAACCTGGCCCCAGGCCACCAAGAAGGAGCTCTCACCCAGGGAAGCTGGTTTTTGTCACCAGCATGGATCCTTAGAGTTCTGTATGGCAAGGTGTTTTGTTCACCTGGAAGGTGTAATCCTGGCCATGCTCCCTGACAGTGTTCTGATCCCACTGCAACAAGGAGCTGGATTTCCCAGGGACAGAGAGATGGCATCACAGGTGCAGGTGGACACATCCAACAGAACCCAGTCCCTGGGATGGCTGAGGACACTTCCTCCAGCAGAGAAGGACAGTCACCAGCAGCAGAGAGAACGCTTTAGAGCCTGACAGTGGCTTTGGCTGTTCTCAACTGCTTGGATCTCTCTGAGGACTGTGGCAGCTGGGCATAGGTTGGAGCTCCAAAGCACTGGAGAGCACGAAGTTGGCTTAAAATTGTCCTTTCTGCTGCCCTTTGCGCTCTGTGCCAAGTAAAGGTCAGCTACCCCCGTGTGTGTCATTGATACTCAAATATTATTTTAGTCAGGAAAATCTCGGAGGAAATGAATCAACAAAGCTGCAAGGGTGGACTTTGCTTTTGATCAAATAAGCTGGACATGTGTGGCCTCATGTCTTCCCTGGTTTTGCTTTTTTTTCAGCTCACAGTTGTATTTAAAGGAAAAAAAAAAAAAAAAAAAAAAGGCAGGTTCTCTTTCCTGTGTAGTTCATGGGGAATTGGAACAAAATGCAGTTAAGTAGAAATGTAAGAATAGATTTAATAGATTTTTTTTAAATTTCACAAAACTTAAACAGATGATGAATAAAATGGGAGAACAGAGGGGAAAAAAAAGAACATTGATTTGGTTATATATTTGTCCAAAAGATTTGTTCATTTAATCTGTTAAGGTGCTTATTTAACCTTCATGTATGTCCTCAGAATGAAAGTCATTGTGAGAGTTACAGCAGTAATGCGTAACAGTATTATCTAAACTATTCGGCCCTTTGTGAGTCTCAGCTGCTTATCTCCCTCTGCTTAACATTCCTTGGGCTCCCTTGAGAGTGTGAGCAGATCGTTCATGGCTTTTCCCAGTGCTGTCCCACTGAAAGCAAAAAGTCAAGGGAAATCAAGTCTTCCCCACTTCTTCCTTTTATACCAGTCTCTTCCATTGTGACAACTGGGGTCTGGCAGAGATACGTAGGAAGAAGGGTGAGATGTGATATTTGCCTCCTTGTTCTTCCCAAGACAGCCCTTCAAACTGGCAGCACGTGTGATTTCCAGACAGGCATCTCTTCCCATTGAGTTCTCCTGTGGGTATAATTCACTATAACTGCATGTGCCAGAATGAGGCCAGCTCCCATCTGCATTTCACATGAACTTAGTGTAAAGGGAGAGTAAAGGGAGCAAGGGAGCAAGATTTTACTACCTTATTTCAAAAGGTTTGGTTGTTTTATTTTATTATTTTGTAATTGGACTTTCTATTTGAATTAAGGAATTGGGTTTTTTAAAATAAAAACTGGGGCAGAAGCTGGACTGAGGTTGGGAGAGTCCACCTAAGCCCTCATATGCAGCCCCTCTTATTACTAAGTATCACATCATATGGTCTTTTATCCCACTGCTCATCAAATTCCAGCTGATGGCAGCATAGCCTGTTGCCCAATTTAGAATGTGTTAGTAACACAACGGAAGAATTCTTCAAGCAGGAGGTGGCTTGTAAAAAGCTTTAAAAGACAGCAAAGGACTGAAAACAGTGGAAACTGAGTTGGCTAAATATTAAACCAGTCTTTGAAAATCTGTAGGCTGCTGATCACCTAAGCTATCTGAGGCACATTAGGATCCCTGCTGTCAGCAGGAAAGGGTAGCAACAGGAGGCTGTGAGTTTTTGTGAAATCTGGCAGGTTCTAATGATCTCAGCTTGCTATTCCAGATCAAAAGATGCTTTGGGCTTTGTTACCCACTGAATCCTGATCAGGGAGGGTCGAGCACTCTTTCTGTCTTGCACTTACCAGGGAGAGCCTGAGGAACAGGCTGTCCCTGCAACGCCCAGCACAGGTGGAGCAGAATGTACAGCAGGGACCAGGCTGTGCTGAGAGCAGCCTACATGGGCTCTGTGGTGGTGCTGCCATCCTGCAGGGCCCCACAGCCAGCACCACCAGAAGTGTCTGTCCCTGACACCTCCGAGGTCTTAGTCCAAACTCCTAAGGCAGGACGTGTCTCTCAAGGCCAGGTTGCAGGGGTGTCTGGGGATCTCAGACAGGCTGGGCCGAGGAAATTTGCTCCCTGACCACAGGTCACCAGGAGAGAAGGAGCCTCACAAGCTGTGCAGTGAAAGAGATGAGGAGTGGGATCATCTGGATCTTCTCCAACTCCCCATGAGACAAAGCCCCAAGCTCACTTGCACCAATAGTTTTCTTGGGCCGGGCATCCATGATAGTAGTGTAACAGAGCTCCAGGAATCCTTATGTCCACATGAACTTCTATAGCCTTCTCATTTTTTAAGCCCCATTTCTACCGTGGGTATTGGTGGCCTTTTCATTGCTTTTGAGAGAGTCCATCATTGTGGCTGATTTTCAAGGACCACCTTCCTCCAAGGTCAAAATGGTCTATCCCCATATCCAGGAACTCAAGCAATGGTGACAAAACACCTCTGTTGATTAAGAGGGAACTCCTGATTAAAAAAAAGAAACAAAAAGAAGATGGACAGGCTATTCAGCAAGATTTTGAGACACTCCCCAAGCACATGCAGATGAAATTAGAAAAGCCAAGGTCCACCTGGAACTGAATATGATGAGGGACATGGATGCTAATGAGAGCTTCTACAGCTGCATCAGCAGCAGAAGGAAGATTAGGGGAAGTGTGAGTTCACTACTAGAGAGAGCAGAGCCTCATGTAACACCGGATATACAAAAGGCCAATGTACTCACCTTCAGTGAGTACTATTTACTATTTTACTATTTACTATTTAGTTATTTACTATTAAGTTGAGTTTTATGGAATCATAGTACCCTGAGACCAGTGGGAAATTCTAGAGCAAGGAAGACTCACCGTTGGTGGAGGGCGATCGGGTTAGAGAATATGAAAAAAAAATTGGACGTCCTGATGGAAGGCATCTATAAGTGGTGAGGGAGCTGACTTATATTATTGCAAGGTCACTCAATAATCTTTGAAAGGCTGTGGTAATTGGTACAGTTTCCTGTGGACTGGACTGGAAGAAAGCAAATGTTCCTCCAATCTTCAAGGAATGCAAGGAGGAGAATCAAGGGAACTACAGGCTAGTCATGCACACTGATCCCTACAAAGTATTTCAGGCAAACCCTCCTGGAAACCATTTCCAAATACATAAATGACACAAAGGTGATTAGAAAGAGCCAGCATGGATTCATGAAGAGGAAATCAGCATGACCAATTTGATAGCCTTTAATAGTGAGATGACTAACTCAGTGCATGAGAGGAGAGCAGTACATACTGTTTACCTAGACTTTAGACACTGTCTCCTGTGACAGAGTGGACAGTGGAAAGTGACCTGGACCAAAAACTGGCTGTACTACCAGACTCAACGGGTCATGGTGAGCAGCATGAAGTCAGGTGGAGGCCAGTCATTAGCCCTGTATGCCCAAAATTGATACTGTGGCAAATGCAGTCTCATATCTTTACTAATGACCTGACTGTGCCTCATAGAACCATGCAGATCCTCTCCATCCCCTGACCAGGTGCAGACATCAGGTGATGTGGTGCCACAGGAAGGGCTACAGCCCTTTCTGTCTTAGAATCCTCAGTAAAAACACTATCATAGCTGGATTCAGCACTTCAGCAGAGGCCTTTTTGGATTTGAAAAAATCCTACAGAAAGCATGCTAACAGCGGTTTTCCTAAGGGTTTACTAGATTCTTAATTAAAGTGTGCTTCTTTATGTGTCCAGCAACTTTGCACTGCCTCACCTAGTCACAGTCACAGAATGGTTGAGATTGGAAGGAACCTCTGGAGGTCATCTGGTCCAACCACCCGCTGCTCAAGCAGGACCACCTGGAGCCAGTTGCCCAGGACCATGTCCAGATGGCTCCATTATGAGTATCTTCAAGGATGGAACCTCCACAACCATCCTGGGCAACCCGTGCCAGTGCTCAGTCACTCTCACAGTAAAAAAGTGTTTCCTGATCTTCAGAGAGTAGCTCCCGTGTTTCAGTTTGTGCCCATTGCCTCTGGTCCTGGCAGTGAACAGTGCCTGACTCCATCCTCATTACACCCTCCATTCAGGTATTTAGATAACCGAAGGTATTGATAAGATCAAGGTCATTGTTAAGATTCCCCTTAACCTTCTTTGATCCAGGCTGAAAGTTCCAGCTCTCTGAGTCTTTCCTCACAGGAGAGTTGCTGTAGACACTTAATCATCTTCAGGGCCCTTTTCTGGACTCCTTTCAGTGTGTCAATGTCTTCATGTACTGGGCAGTCCAGAACAGGACCCAGTCCGTTCTTCAGGTGTGGTCCAAACACAATTTCAATGGGAAAGAATAAGCCTCTGGCACTCAAACACAGGCTTAGCATCTCAAAGAGAGGAGTCCAAGAATGAGACCACAAAGGTATCAGGACATTTCAGCAGCCCGACATTTTTCTGGTCACCAGCACAGCTGTGGTGAACGTTTTCTGTTACTAAAGCCATGCAGTCATTTTCCTATCAGCTATTCTTTAATCTCCTGTTTCAGAAGCAATCTCCATTTTAAACTTAGAGGTTGTGTTTCGGCCTTTGCTACCCCAACACAGATCTAGAGGATCCTATCTGAAGTCAGGGAGTGGTGTGCCAAAATCTCTGCTTTTGCCCTGGCTGGGGAGGAGACTGTAAATCTGTTTATTTCTAGTCTTCTGACACTGTCTTCAGGGCCCCACTAGTTCAGGGAGTTCTGCCAGGTAGCTTCCAGCTCTTCGCGGCACCTTTAAAGGTTGGCTGCTGCTGGCTGAACTTGCTTGACACCGTCACCTTTTTGCTCTGTGCAATGTGTCTTTCATGCAAGTGGCACCGTTCCAGTGTCCAATAAAATTCTAGTAGTTTCTGGCTCTGATCTTGTAAATATTTGCAGGAAGAGCTGCTATCTCAGGCTTAATTAATCACTTTGAAATTCATTGTATTGCACCCACACATGGGCCCTCCCACTGGTGCACTATGACATGAATATATTAGGGGCTGTTTGCAGTAATCTGCAAACAATGTAAAGCGTCTTTTGTGGAGGAGACACACCTCTTTTGACTAGCATTGAAACAATGCTTGATTTGAAAAAGTGCCTTATGTTAATGAATGCTGGAAATCTGACCCAAATAATACAGGCTTTCTTCAGAAGTGTTTGTCTTGTTTTATTCCGGAATATCATGTTATATGGCAGATTATGGATTTTTCTTATGAACCCTTTAAATCCTAGGGCACTCTTGAATTAAAAAAAGCCCCACAAATGTGTGAGACATTTTATTTCTTGCTAGATTTTTTTTTTCTAATACAGCTAAATGACCATATTCCATTTCCTTCAGAAGAGAAAATTTGTACTTTGTCATTAAAAAATAAATGCCATATCCACTCTACCAAGTGATATGGAAAAACTCTACTGTAATATAATATAAAATAATGACTTTTTTTCCCCATACATTTTACGCTTTAATAGAATGGCTGGTTGCATCCTTGCTACAGAGTGCTGTAGAAAGGCTTTAAAAAAGGTTCCCATGTAATTCCATTGAATTCCATAGTTTCTAATGATGAAAAAAATATTTATATGATGACGTTGTTCCACTTGCTACAGGTAAGTCATAGCTCCCTTTCCAAATAGTAGCAGAACGGGATAATGGTTTATGCTGAAAATATTTAACATTGCCACAGTAACAGTGGTGGCTTTTGAAGGCTTGAATCCCAGACACACTCTTTCCATGAGTCTACTGGCCCCTGTCTTCTGTACCACATGCTTACACACTCATGTGTTTGCCACAGATGTGCTCAGGGTGCTAAGCCTGAAGTGTGGGCTCAGGAAAGCGCCACCCTGCCCACACACAGCAGACCAGAGCTGTCACTGGCACTGGGAATGCTGGTTAAGTGGCTCCTCTGAAGGAAGCTACAACTAAATCATCCTAAGATAGCAGGTTGTGCAGACTTGTGTGTATACAGCCAAATGGTTTTGGTGAAGAGAAGATCAGACTGAGCTATAATGTGGCGACAGTTCCTGGCTTAGCACAGGAGAAGAACAGTTGTGTAGCCCATGCCCTTACTGCTGGGTACAGATGAATAAACTACTGCTAAAACATTTGACACTGTAAAGTTAGACATGTGCCACCTGGCTGAAATCAATTTGTGTGACACCTTGTTTTGGTTGCTGGCCTAATGTAAAGGCTGTAAGGGCCCAGTGCTGTTTGACATTGACAGTCCTAACCAGGGCCTCACAAAACTCAGCAGCAGAGATTTAGAGTTACGGGCCTAAAGGTTCATCAGTATCTTCAACCCTTGCTTAAATCAGTCTTCCCCATAACAGCTTTGCTGCATTAAGCCAAGTGCACAACAACAAGTGCATGATGAACCAGAAAGAAATTACACATGTTTCATATTTCAGACAGATGTTAGATAACATGCTAATTAAAATACATGAGCAGTCTGAGTCCAGGCTTAGTGAGGTTATTTGAATTTTTAAATATGAGCAAGTGTTCTGTCACACTCCCAGTCACATTCCTCATTCACATGGGAATCCCCATATGAAGTCATGTTGCTGTCTTGTCATCACATCATATTGTGTCATTTGAGCTGTGTTAAGCTGTACCATTAAGCTGTACCATTGTCTCTTTAGTCATCCCATGGGGCAGGTTTAATTCTACTCTGCTTATTCAGTCAGCCTTGGATGCTGCTATACAAATGTACCATATTTCATACTAACACTCTAAGTGGTGGTATCAGAAACTCTCGAGCACCATCTTTGTTTTAAACAAATATTTTCTTTTGCAGACCTGAAAGGAAGTGTGACCAGCCAATGTGTGAAGAACATGAAGATGAGAGAATTAATATTTATTGTTTGAACTGTGAAATGCCCACCTGCTCCTTGTGCAAAATCTTTGGTGCCCACAAAGACTGTCAGGTTGCTCCTCTCACAAATGTTTACCAGCAACAGAAGGTAAATATCTTTTTGTTTCTCAAAGTACTTGAAGAAACTGACAGGACCAACAACAGGAAAGTATTCCCATGACCTTCCTGTGAGTTTCCAAAAGGGTCTGGGGTTGCCTTCGCCACTCATGTGTGTGACTGGAATGCTCCTATAAATCTATATAAACTGTTTAGAAACACAGGAAAATGAATTTATGAGAGATCACACAAAAAGATACTAAAATTTGTCCCAATTTTGATGTGGAGCTGAGGACTTCTCTTTTGAGAACCCTTTTTTGCAGTTCTTTTAGATGAGACAAAAAAAGTGGTATTTTCAACACTAAGAACTGGAAAGAGAACAGACCATTTCAAATCAAATAGTTATCTGTCAGACACTTTTACATTTAAGCATGCCATTTTTAAGAAAAGTCAAGTGAAAAACCTCCTCCTGCAAGTGAATGAAGGAATATTCAATAGTTGGCAGCACAGGATGTACCTAACATCTTCTGCCCTTGCTGTCACCAATAAAAGACTTGTTTATTTTTAATACAGTGTTAATTTAAAACCTGACTCACTGGGTTATCCTCCTGAGATAAACAGCTCATTTTTCTGGAGGGCCCCAGTGGGGCAAGCAATCAGACAGGCCAAGTTTGCAATCCCAGCCTCCAGCTTCGTCACAGAGATGCATGTGTGCCTGTAAACTACAAATGAGGAGTTACTTTAAGAAAGGAGTTAAAAACATCCTTTTCAATCAAAAAAAAAAAGGTGGGAGAAGAAGGAGAAGTTTTTTTGGACTGAATCCATGCCCGCAATCACTGATTTTGCATGGAGATTTGCAAGCTGTGTCTTCCTTTCCAGAGGGCCCATGGAAAGGGGCTGTCATGAGCAAGATGAGAAGCATAACCTGGAGGCAGCAGGATGCATGCTTCAAAGGAGCCTATACAGAGCTGTGAAGGCCTCAAAGGAGCCTGTACAGAGCTGTGGAGGCCATAAACACAGTTGTCTCTGTTACTACAGTAGTGTGGCAAGGGCCACTTGCACTCCCCATCACCCTCCCCAAGTTCCCTAGGACTGGCTTCTTTGTCTCTCTTAGGGATACCTCACAATCATCTCCATCTCACACTCAGGTTGTTTTCTTCTTCCACTCATTTCCCTTATGCCAGTGGCTCAGCCTCTACCTTCTCCTCCTTTTGTCCTGTCCCCTCTCACCACAACTCCAACCCCACTGCCTGCACGCCAGGGACTCTGTAACACATTGGCCACTCCAGGTCCATGGGCCACCTCTTCTCTATTCCAAGACCAAGAGCTACAGTCCTCAGAGAAATACCACAGTGGTGTGGCTAGACCCAGACATGGAAAAAACAACCCCTCAAGAGTCTTTTCCCTCAACAAACCCAAAGGAAATATTTGGGGCCTGTTGAAACAGCACTTCAGACAAAAGCATCTAGAACTTCCTAGAACAAAGTGCTTCCATCTTTCCTAACCAGTTTCTTCTCTATTAAAAATTCAAAAATGTCGATGTTTTCATAGTGTGTTGAGGGAGGAAACAGTTGTCAAAATACAAGCAGGTATCTTGTGGGCACATAAAGCTCAAATTTTTTTCAGTTCTGGTGGAAAGACAAAGTAATATCTTGGGTATGGCTTATTTGTCCCCTGCTCCCCACTGTTAGATGTGTCACCCTGAAGTGTGACAGCACCTAACACCCTTCTGCTTGCTCTCCCCTTACTGCCTAGTCTGAGCTGAGTGATGGCATTGCAGTCCTGGTGGGGAGCAATGACAGAATGCAAGGGATTGTCACACAGCTGGAGGAGACCTGCAAGACGGTTGAGGTAGGTGCCACCTCTTTAAATGCAGTTATTTAGTGTGATGTTGCATCTTTAAACTTCTTAAATGATCATTCTTCAACAGACCTCACTTTACCCAAATGCATTCCACATTGTTTCACTAAACCATTCCTTGTGGCTTTGTATATTATCAAAATGTGCTGCCTCAACCAAAGGGTTCATCCTGCTCAGCACCTCTGACCTTTGCCCTATGGTGGGGGACAAAGAGTAAGGATAATCCATATCAGCAAGTCTTGCTCAATATTCTTAGTGGAATAGGATCTCACTAAAGTTAAAAGCAGATCCACCAAAATGCCATCAACTCCCAGTTCATTTAACATCTAATATCAGATTCTTAGATTTACATCTAAGACCATCTAAGATCTTTACATAAAAGACCAGTTAGTCTGAAGTCTGACAGGTCCTTTGAACAGAGCCTTAGTCTCAGCCACAGGGTAGGCACAGCATGGTTCACAGGTATGTCAGTATTTGTTCTGTGTTTGGTTGCTCTGCCTTCTGCACACAAGTAGTGTTTTAATACGGTGTCCTCTAAGGAGTCTTGTTTTGTTGCTCATGGGAAAGAAGAGTTTGGGTTCTTATGGACTTTTGGATGAAGGCCTCACTCTGGAAGAGTTGGAATTAGTTTTGTGTTATTCAATAGCAGAAGTGGCTTTCACTTCCTCTGAGAGCTTTACACCAGCAAAGCAAATATAAACATAAACTTTGACCAATCTGAGCATCACAGAACAATAGGCTGAAAGGAGTTCATATGAATTGATTTTGTGATCAGAATTTGATGAAGCATCTAGTGAAGGAGTTGCATCCCTCTCAGCCCAATTAGAATTATATTGACCCTTCAGAGATGGAGCAGAAAGGAGAAATGGTAAGGAAAAATAAGTTAATCCAAGATGTACAGATTCTAGTTAGTAAGAATAAACAATTACACAATCTATGTACACAATTCCAAGCAAGAAGGAACAGAAAATGCCTGAGTTTGTTTCAAAGAACACAAACCCATTGACCCAAGTAAAAGAGAGAGCATACTAATGGCAGTCAGAACTTTGTAGTTGGGAAGCCTTCACACTGCAAGGATGAAATTGGCTGCTATCAGGACTTTGCAGACAGAAACAAGCCTTTCAAATAGGTTAACTGCAGAAATTGGAATTATACAAAAGCAAAAGCTTACACTCATTTAAGTTGAACTAGCTGAACGAGAAACAAATCTTCAAACACCTAGTTTGAAGTATGGAGAAAACACTGTGCTAAAAATACCTAAAAAATACAACAGTTTCTGAAACTAGCTTCCCCAGAGTCATCCACTCAGTTTAAAATCTAACCTTTAAAGTCAAAGCCCAAAGAAAATGCAGCCATTTTGCCTTCTGATGTTTTATCAGGCTTTTCAATTTTAAAGTCAAAGATTGCAGAAAACAGATCTTGGAGTTTACCTTGGCACTTCTATGTTTCATTTCAAGCAAATCAGATTTCCTACTATGCAAGAGCTTTGTCTGAATTGACATCAGTTTGTCCTTGAAGACAAGAGACTACAGCTGGAACTCAGAAATGTTTACCCATGGAAATAATACAATCCAGGATTGTCTCTTCTTTCTGCTTAACACTTTGCAGAGAACAATAAATATCTGCTTTAGCAGAAAATATATGATCATTTTACTTTTAGCTGGAATAAGTAATAGCCTACAGTTCTACATTTAGCCTCTGCTCCAGTCCAGCCTTATAAGCCAGAAAAGCAAAAAAATACTTGTACAGCTTTTAACTGATTGAAAAGTTGACCTAATTCACATATTATACTGAAAATTGAGAAAGGAATATAAAATGCTAAATACCAGAAAACTGTAATCAATAATTAGGTTCTGTTTAGCTCTGAAAATGAGTCTAATAACAAAGGAAAAATTACAGTGTTTTTTCAAATGCTAAGAGCATAGGCCAGTCAATACAGGTCCTTTGGAACAAGCAGTGAGATTCATGCTCAGTAGCAAGGAGTCCTTTCTTTTTGATGTAGCTTTGCTTTAAAAAACAAAAAGGCTGAGAACTTTTTAGAATGCAAAGTCATGTATTTGTTAACCTCTTTCATTACACAGAATCTGATTAGAGTAATTCCATCAGGCAGAGGCTTAATATGGGAACTTTTTATGCAGAAAGAGAATATATCAGAAATATTTCCGCATTTGCAGTTAGAAACCTGTTTTGCACTCTCACTCATGAGATTCACAGCTCTGTAATATCTGCTGGCAGGAAATACTATCCATTAGTGCTTAAAGACAGGGAAGGATCTCTCAGAGCACCCTGCTATCACTTGCTTGCTCTTCTTCCCCTAACATTTGTCCTGTGTCAAATGACAAAGATAGCACACACCTGTCTCAAAATTAAGGTTGTTTTACAAATGATCTGAACGACATTTCATGGGGAGAAAGCTAGGAGAGGAATGGGAGAAGATTATTTGAGGTCTGAACATAGAAGGACACTCAGAAACCATGACCCACTTGGTATGAAAACTTCCTTAACCCCACCCTGTGGGGGTAGTAATTGTTGTAATTGTAATTGTTGGGTAATTGCACGAATCAGGAATTTCTGGGAAGTGACAAGGACTCCCAGAAGAGCAGGACAAGCCTGCACCTCCTGCAAAGAGTGCCTGTTTAGCCTAGCCCTCGTCATTGGGAGGCAGAGGCAGATACTTGGGTCAATGCATCAAGATGTGCATTCAATCCCCTCTCCACCCTCATGCAGACAGTGATTTTTAGCCAAATGTAAATCTTTGAAAGGCTTTCTCCTTTGAATGATACAGAGCTCATGATACCACTCATAGGAATGAGCTCTGCCTGGGAGTCAAGAAAAAAGCGGCATTCTCTCTGGCCAAGTCCTGTGAATAATAAGTCTTACCACTACCTAAAGTCGCTACCTAAAGTTCTGTGGGGCTGTTAATAATCCTGTGCTGCCAGAATCTCAGCATTATGCCTCAAGGGACAAAGATGAGGAATCGATTCAGCCTCAGTTCCTAGGAAAGAGATTTAAATAATCACCACCATCCACAACCAGGTCTAACCACAATAAAGTCATGCCCTGGGGCACACAGGTGACTCAAGTACTTCTCTTTGGTAGACCTCAGACATTATACATAATTTGTCCCCCATTTCCTCCCCATAAATCCTCCTTTACAAGTGCAGTCTGTTCTTTTGAGAGAGTGCTCAATGCAGCAGTCATCAAACCCATCCTCCTAACTCACTGAAAGATGCTGCTGTCTGGTTGGAAGGACAATAGAAGTGTCTCAAGGAACGATGTGAAAATCAGTGCCTGAACACACGGTTGGGATCTGATTCTTCCTTCTTGTCTTTGTGCTTCTGTCACACACCATTTTCTTTGCAGAACCTCTACCTCATTCAGTGCACAGTAAAGGGAATATAATGGACACTTCTTGTCCAAACAGAGTCTAAGAGGGCGTATGTGAAAATCGAGCCCAGCCAGGATTGTTCCAGGTACTCTGGCAGAAAAAGAAAATTCTCCAGAGCTGTTTGAGATGCTTGCTCCTTTTAAAACCATTCTGTTCACGCAAATGGACCCAGCTGCTAATACGGTGGGAGCTTTTACTTTTTCTGCAGACTTTGATGTATCACTACAGACATCATAAATACCTTTTTACTTTTTTTAGCAGACTCACAAGTTATACAATAACCTGTTTGGGGGCTCTCAGCGGCTTGAAACTCAGAGTCTGAGAAGAGTTTTTAAACTTTTGTTCCAACAGCTTGGACTTTGAAAATTATAAAAGTCTCTGGGGTCATTCAGAATCCTTTGCACTGTTCAGAAAGAGGAATTTCTTTGATGAAAATGCTTCCAAGTAACTGTAAAAATAGAAACCCTTTTAAGAACATAACATGTTTAACATAAACCAAATGATTCACAGGAATGCTGCAAACGACAGAAAGAACAGTTGTGTGAAAAATTTGATTATCTCTATTCTGTACTGGAAGAAAGAAAAAATGAGATGACACAAATAATCACTAGAACCCAAGAGGAGAAACTGGAACACGTCCGCTCCCTGATGAAGAAGTATGCGGATCACTTGGAAGCTGTGTCAAAACTGGTTGAATCAGGAATCCAGTTCATGGAAGAACCAGAAATGGCTGTGTTTTTGCAGGTATAAAGTCTATAAATAGAGATAGAAAAAGAATTATGGGTTTATTGATATATTATTTAAGCACTTCTCAATTGTAGGCCCATTCAGAGTTTATCTTCAAGTGAACATGTACACAAACTCATTTTTTAAACACCTGAATCAGCTCAGACAAATAACTGCTCTTCTTGTGAATAGTATCCAAATCAAGAACATGAGTATTTGCTATTTGCAACAAAATATACTGTCCTGTGTATGCATTTCTGGTCCCCTTAGAAGAAATAGGAATTCAAACATTTTCTGGGTAATCTTTATTTTCCCACCAATACCATGGTGGGGCAATATGTTCATGTGTACATGATCTTCTGAGAATTATATGTTTCACTTGTAAATTGACAAAATTATTAACTTTTCAATAATTTGTGTGCTAAGCTACATTTTGATAGCTTTACTTATTGTTTTTTTCTTTTGTTTTCTTACTGTAAATTTAAGAGAGATGGGTAGGGAACTATTAGCAGCCCATCCAATTAATGCATTGGTATAGAATTTCTGTCTTGCAATTTTACAATTCCTCTATATTAAAGGCTGGAAGGGCATTTTCTACTGAACCAAACAAAACAAAACCAAAAAAACAAACAAAAAAACCCACCTCAAAACAGTCACAAACAAAACAAAAATAAACCAACCAACACTTACTTTCATCAAAGAATTGGCTTTGAAGAGTACAATATTCTTCTGAGACAAATATAATTTTGTCTCTCCAAAAGGATGCCCTTGGAGATATATATATGGATAGACAAAGATGTAATTACTGTGACTAGAGAGGGTAACAGACCAAATGCTTTTCACCACAAACACAACCAAAAAAAAGAGGAAAAACATTTCCATTTGGGTTTTTTTTTCCACCAGCTGTGCATATTTCCCATCATATTCCCATTTTAATTAAAACATCTTGAAGAACTAAAAGGTTTACACATCTGTATACTAATTACCATCCAAATTTCATCTCATTCCTAGATGTCACGGCTGTCACTTATGAAATCCTTATTAGTGCTTTTAAAAGCTGACATTGTAAGAATTATTTCTCAATGCATAAAATTTCTGAAAAAATTGAACTATTTAAGAAGTCAGTTATTTCTTTTTTGTTTCCACAGAATGCCAAAACATTGCTACAAAAGTAAGTATTTAAACTTGAGACTCTTGTTTTTTATAATCACTTACAATTTATAAATTTATCTTCAAATCCAATGCCAATAACCAATCTCTATTTTAGAATTACTGAAGCTTCTAAAGGATTTCAAATGGAAAAAATAGAGGATGGGTATGAGAATATGAACCAATTCACAGTGAACCTCAGTAGAGAAGAAAAAATAATACGAGAAATTGATTTTGACCGAGGTATGTAATTTATTTCACCAAAATTTCTTTCTTATATAGCAGCTGTGTGTGATTCACATGATGGTACTGACTAGGAAACCTCAAATCAGATGTTTCTCTCTATGCCAAAATGTAACCAGAGCATTATGTATCAATTATAATCAAATCTAGGTTTATTTCTCTGAAGTGCTAGGATGGCCCTGCACATTTTTTAGGATAACTAGTGTGATTATACTAAAGAAAATCCAGTGGTAGAGGCCTTCCTCTGGAAACAACCTGAGCCACAACTGCAGACCACAGGATATGTGAGATGGCACAAAGGCAACGGTTTGCCCAAGTTTCACAGTCTGGTTTAGGCACGTTGGTATGTCAAACTTCCAGTTATGCATTGCAAAGCACTGACCCAGTAAAGAATTATGAGGACAGCTTCAATGGCATTAAAAAAAACATATACCTAGAATTGGAAGAAGGACTTTTCATGACAGGTTGTGCCAGATCCCAGGTAGCCTCTCCCCAAAACGTGCAGGGCTGTGCTGCACATCCCTCCTGAGTATAACAGCATTAACAGAAATTTCTGTCCTCCTTCCCATGGAAAGGGTCGGCTTAAGATTCTAACCAGCATGTGCGTTCAGTGTCTTCCCTGCCCCAAAGCTCCTGCTGGCAGCTCCATGGCAGTGCCCAGTCCAGGCTGGTGGGAGCAGGCTCCTCACCAACACCCTCTCTGCCAGGCAGAAGATTGTCAGTGACTTTGCCATGCAGTTGCAAATGGCTTTTTAATTACCTAAAGACTGAAGCCATCTTCACATGGTGCTCATCTTGTCCTTTTACACGTGTCCTATCAGAGGAGGAGGGAGAAGAAGAAGAGGAGACAGAGGATGGCGAAGGCTTGGGTGAAGTCCACACAGAGTCATCAGGAGAGGAGGAAGAGGAGGAAGAGGTGGAAGAGCAAGGGTCAGAGGGAGCACCACAGCCGCCTCAGCAGGACCCTGAAGCGCAGAGTGCAGGGGGAGAGCCCCTGGCTGAACCCACTCCAGCGCCAGTGCTGGCTGCCCCAGCTGGCCAGGTAAATGTCTCTGCTGCCCCACTGCCCTGCCAGCTTTGCTGAGAGAACCTGGCAGAGCCAGAAAATGCTCCCCTGTGTCCTGTGTGCACCATAGCTCAGCAGCAGGGCTAAGGGAGTCGATACACTGGAGGGCAAAATTATTTATTGCCTTTGTACATGTATATGCAACTTTACTTCAACATGCGCATGTGTCATTTGATAAGCAAAAAATTAGCTGCTAGATAAATTAAGACATATATGGGATACATAAGTAATAAATAAAAAAGACTCCATTTGGGAGTTAAGTGCATTACAATGAATGTCCTGCTTGCTGTGATTTAACTCAGACTAACTGTTATAAATGAGATGATTGTTAAAATATTTATACAAAGAGAATTTGGCATTTCCTCTGGATTTAGGAAGCCTTCCACTACCAGTTTTTAGATTATACTTCTATTCTGTTTTCTGTGAATGGTGCACGCTGCCTTCTGCTCTGATCATCTCTGGGATATGCCTAGGTAGATGCAGGAATATCATACAAACAGGACAGGAAACTGCCTCTTACAACCTAACAGCAAACAGGTTCAGGGTGTGAATATTTTAGGCCAACACATTTCTTAGGGAATTTGATTAGAATGAGACTATAATGGCTGCACATTCTAAAATATGTACATTAAAAATACACTTCATGTGCTACTTTAGTTTGCCTTGCATACCATTAACTTAGCAAATTCTCTTAGACAATTTACTCAGTGAAGTTGATGAGGGGTAAAGGCTGCTGTGAATATATTTGAGGAGGCCTGTGTGAAAACAAGAAACCACACAAAGAATCTTTGATTGTAGCAAGCTCCCCATATAAAACATGTGAAAACAAAGGCTATAGATTCATTCTTTCTTTGATCTAAAAACATGTGTGAGTTTTCACCAGTTATGTGAAGAGGCTCTTAAATCAGGCTTTACTGATTAAATCAAAATTTGAAGATTTGCACTGACTTAACTAAACTTGTGTTCCCTGACTGATACAGAGTTTTATGCAAACAAGAACTAGGCATAAGCAATTCTGCCCACCAACATGAACTCTCTAATTTCTAAGGCTTAAGTGAGAAAGGTACAGCATGCTGCTCTAGAAATTGTAAAATGCCATTAGGAGATAGGCAGGCATAGAGTCAGACATGATATGCGGGTGTTGTGGTGTGGGGGATACCTGTATTTGAGTTTTTGCCTTCTGGTGTAAAAAGGCAAAGCAGAAATGCAGTGGTGATAGCAGACTGTGTGTGCAGTAACCCCAAGAGCTTGATGCAGGTAGAGAGGTACAGTTCATCTGGCTGCTCCTCTTCCTGGCAGAGCAGCATGCTTGGCTTACAGCACTGATAGCAAGGCTCGTGGGCAAATGCTTCTCTCCAGTATTCCCTTTATTCTGACTGCTTGTATCAACAGACTCATTGGCAAAAGTGTTACTCTTAACCTGAAACCCAACAAGCCATTTGAAGGTACCTACACCTGTCATTCATGGCTGGTATGGGTCCATGAGACTCTTATACAGAATTTAAGTTTTTAGGATTGAATTGAGGGTTTATCTGAATTGAGGAGCCCCTTGCTCACTCCTTTCTCAGTTAGCACCCCCTTCCCAGCTAGTTCTACCCTCCTGTTCTATTTTTGGGTTCATTTATTTTCTTTCTCTTGTCTGTGTTATCCAAATGATAGTTGCTTTTGCTTTGCACTTTCATTGCAATTCTTTCAGATCATATTAGTAGGACAAACCTATGCCTTGCAGTGATATCTAACAAACACAACATGCAGAACAATGTGACTACAGCAGGAGGGTAACGTGGTGCACTCTGCTTGTTCTTCTCTTTATCTGTCCTGATTAAGGATGTTGTTGTGACACCAAGCAGTTCTCAACAGACTCCCGAGTCTGACACTCAAGTGCCGGCCACAGCAGAAGCCATCGATCCCTTGTTTTACCCTAGCTGGTATAAGTCCCAGTCACGGCAACCAAGCAGCCCAAGCTCAAGCCCAGTGAGTGGGCTGGGGAAAGTAGGGACTCCTGTTTCTCTGGAAACAAGTGCAAAGAAGGCAGAAGCCCCGACAGCAGCAACAATCGAGGAGAGTGCACCAGGGAGTGGTAAGGAAGGTAATGCCACTGCAGCGACGTCCAAGGTCAGTGCTCCCAAAGTCACCCCAGAGGGCTGTGACGTGCAGCAAGGCGGGAACAGCAATTGTTAAGGAAAATGTGACTTCATTTTCCTCTGCATGCTAAAGAATAAGAACAATTTCAAAAATATGAAAGCAGCACAAATTGTCGTTTCAGCAAATCCACTGGATTTGTAGATGGTTTCAATGTGTGACAGGCTGACTATGGCTTCGAAGCAGCATGCTGGTGGTTGCTTGTGCTTACCTGCCAGTGCACCTTGCTTGTGCCAGCTGTTATCCAAATTACTCACACACAGGAGCTATTGGAGAGGCCGGTGATGTCGCTGCACATCAGATATTTGCATGTGTTAGTGGCAGAGAAATCCTGTGCATGAGATTTATCTCATCACCTGCTGACAGCCTGTGTGTGTGCTGTCCTACCGTGACTGGTTGAGCAGCTGTGGCTTGGCTTCGCCTTCTGCAGCTCTGTGGCTGCACCTGGAGTGCTTCCCCATGTGAACACAAAGCTATGCAAACACCCAGAGCCTTCCTGCGTGTTTGGTTGCCTCTCAGTAAGGAGTGTGATTTCCTGGGTTCAGATCTGTGGCAGAGGGTCTGCTCCAAGGATTCTTGAGACTTGATTAAAAGAGAGCATGAAGATGATACATTTCAGTTTGGTGTTAGACACTCAGCAGCATGATGGGATAACAGATACTGATGTGTTGAGCACAGGAGGATGTTTTCCTTAAAATGACAATATTAGAGTTGGTATAACCTGAATTTGAATAATCCTCCTTCAGCACATGTATACAAACTGCACATGGCCCAAAGATAGAAGGAACAGAGTTGATGGAACTGTGCAAGGATTTGCACACTACACTAGGTCCTGCTCCAGTGTCTAGTGGCCAGCACATAAGCAGCACTCTAAATTGAACCATCATAATTTACAGGTTCTAACTGCATGTTTTCACAAAGCAATTACCTGTATGTGTGCAATGAGAGGAGATTATGTGTGTGTCTGTGCGTGTGAGAGAGAGAAAGAAAAAGTGGGTATTAAGTATTTCATGCTGTTTCCTTTAAGTCTGGAGATGACTATATAGCATGCATAAGCAGCTGTATAGTCAACAATTGTATGACAATAGATAAACAATCATGTGCCAGGCAAAAAGTTAGGAGAAGGAGTTCACAGAGATGTGATAAAAGGGGCACTTATCTTCTGCTAGAGGTTTCAGTCAGTGATACTTGAATTTGGTGGCTGACTTTCTTAACAAAAGCAACATTTGATCACTAAATTTCAGTGGCTGTTTTTCAAGTCAGGGTTGGATTTCAGAATATTTGAGTGGAATTAAAAACACAAATACTTTAAAATTATCAAATCTACTATGACATTTTCTTCTTAAGTATATTTGAAATGAGCTGACAAAAAGTAAATTCACAGTGAAATTTATTGGTGCTGTTTCCTCTTATCAGTCACACTGATGACCAGGCACCCTAATCTCACAATAGGTAGGAAAATTCTGTACCAGGTTAATTTTCTGGGAGCTTACCTAAGTGTGGTCTGCATCCCTCAGCCCCAGCAACAAGAAAAGGAACAAAACTTGTGTTTGATGTGGGCAGCTGTCTGAAAAACATCAGCAGCCTGGTACCCAGCTTTCTTCATTGAGTACCAGGAGCAAAAACAGGCACATAGGAAAGATGTCAGTTCCTGGCATGTGAATTTGGGGGTGCTGCATCTCGATATCTTCCCAGATCACAGGTGACCCTGGCATTTTGGAAGAAGGAGGAGGATGTGGAGAAGAGTAGCTCATGGTTCTGGTGATGTGGGAGAAAGGAGCAGGGAAAACAGCTGAGGATAGGATTGACAATGGGCTGGAGACACAGCAAGAGATAGGAATGTACAAGAAGCAGAAATGTGCAGAAGAATAGAAAAAGAGTAACCGAATGAGGGTGATGCCATGAGATGATGCTGTGATCAGATTTAAGGATCTGAGCTGGGATTGTGTCTATGTTACAAAGGAAATGACTGCTGTCATGGGGCAGTGATCATTTTCAAGTATGTGAACTTCAACTTTGTATTTTTTCCTGCATGTGATTTTATTCAACCCACTCTGAAGTGCTATATTCCCCTTTTTTTTTTTTTTAACCCCAGCTGATGTTCTTCACACCACTGTATTTACTCCTTTCCTCTAATTAAAGTATATCATGGAAAAGTGCTGTGGAAACAGAGCTTTTTCAGGGAACATAGTGATAATGACTAGTTCATGTGATGACAACACTGGTGAAGCACTCTTCTTATTTTCTCACAGGAGTTAGCATTCTGCATAACACTTTTGGCATTTCTTATCATACTACATCGTCTTTGGAATCTGATTCAATACATGATTTGTACTTTCATGGGTAGGAAATATTTCATTTTACCATTAACTAACAGTTCAAATAGTGTATCTGGTGATGTTCCTACATAGCTTTAAAGGCCTTTTTCCCTTTCTTCCTATCCAAAAACATCATGCTAAATCACAACACAAGCTGCCTAAATCATTTCTTTCTCCTCACAAATGCCACCCTTCAGCTTACTCCTGCATGGTTACACATTGCATCTCCCTGGTCCAAAATGAAAAGAGACATTTACTCTTGCAGTTATATGGGCTTATATTTCAGTTGCTGTTCAGATGACCAGCAGGATGGAGAATCTGTTGGTTGACAGATGTGAAGAACACCAAGCTTGTTCAGTCCCACAAGTGGGGGAGGAAGAGCTGGAGAGTAATAATTGGCATCAGAGGGGTTAAGGTCAGGAAAACAAATCCACTGAATAATCCTGCTGCCAGGATTACCACAGAAAGCAAATCACCTGTGCTCCCTTGGGTGGATGGCTCGAGCCCCACTCTCCAGAGGTCCCCATGGACATAGTGGAAAGGGTCCCCTCACACCCCACATTCTGCACACCCCACATTCCCTTCAGGTCCCACCACTGCTCAAAGCTATCTCCTGCACATTCCCAGTGAACCTGGAGCACCAATCATGGCCCTGAAATGCAGCATCTGCAGGAATCCCACCCAGTCTAGACAAAGGCTTTTTTTCCTTAGGTCACATTAAGAGCTGAAATATCCACAAGATTAAGGACTTAGAACTTCACTACCAAGTGAAGTTTTCCCAAATACAAACTCTGTAATCTAAACCTTAACTATTCCATAATATCTCTTCTGGAATAACCCCTTTTTTGGTAGACAATATTCATGACTATCTTCCAGCTCCAAATTTGTGCCCCTCTAGGTAAGACATACATGTGTGTTCAATTTTCAGTGTGATATGACTGACCTATAGAGAATTCTGTACTACAGCTGGGATATTTAATGTTATTTACTGAAAACCAAAAACCTCTGTCTCAAAACAACTGTAGTTACTTTTGCGTATTTGCTCAAATGACAGACAAATTCAATGTTGATCTATTCTTCAACACAAAGATGATTGGTTTTCCCTGCTCGTTATCTGCACTGTAGTCTCAGCACTGTACATGATATGGAGCATCTATGAAAAATGACAAATTACTATTCAGCTTTCATGTGCAGAACTTCCAGCACTATGACTGAAGAATATCTCTCCATTAAAAAAATAAAAAGGGAGAGGATAGAAGTTATCATCTACACTTTAGTTCCATTAATTTGCAAAAAGATTCACTGTCTGGTAGTAATTTGAATTTGAAAAGCATTGGACAATGCGAATCTCAATTAAGTTCATGGATCATAGTTTAATCTTCTTTTACTTGTGTCTGGTTTTGAAAACTTGTATTATTATTAAAGGACATAGAGGTTGTTTTTATTCCTGGGAAATCAGGAATATGAAGAGCACTATGCTTTCTTTCCCCTCTCTTTTTTTTTTTTAATTCAGAATACCTTTTGAAATTAAAAACAGACAAAGGCAGAAAGCTCTTATTTCTACCGTTTGAGACCTCTTTCTATGTGGTCTCCAGTGACATCTTTATGATTTATTTAATAATGAAGTAGAAAGGAGGTGAAGGGAAAAGACATTTTGGTCTCAGATTCTATTTGCATAAGGATGGTTTTATTCTCCATGCATAGTGAAGTGGCTGGTTAGACAGTTTATGTGTCTTTATTTTTCATATGAAAGATCAGGTCACTACCCTTGTTCCTTTGTGTGATAAGCCCTGAAGTCAAATAACAAAATTATTTTGAGTAACTGTATAATTATTTATAATAGTAATATAAATCTGCATGACTGTCATCATAAGAGCAGCATATAATTTATTTTCAGGCTCTTTTAATAGAATGCACCAATAGGGTATTCATTGTTTTTCAGCAGCAAAAAGAGATTAGTTCCCCTATTAATTCCCAATGTTTACTTTATTTAAGGGTCATTTCACTCTAAGAAATTGTATTGATGCATCTATAAATTTCCTCCAGAGTGTGGGAGCAGGGATAAGGCAACTCCTGTTGCAGCCCACAGGTGTGCAGATTGCTTGGTGCAAGAAGGGCCAAAAGAAGATTATTCAGCACAAACAAAATAGGTAACTCTGCATCAGACAGCTTCATCCTCCTTCGGGGAGTGCCGAAGTCAGCAGCGTGGTCACCACGGGCTGCTTCTGCCTCTGATGGAGAAAGAGAGGCATCTCCAGCAAGAGCAAGTCCAGCAGCAGCTGCTGCTTCTCACTTGGCTCCTCTCCCACCTGCCTGCTGAGTGGGAGGTGACATTGCTCCCAGCCCAGCTGCCTCTGTTCAGTGTCTAAAGCTGGGGAGATCTGAGCCTCTGGAGATGACAACCAGCAGCAAATGGTTACAGCACAGGGAGCAGGAATAGCATCAGTGAACTGCCTTACCACCATGGGGAGGGGTGTATTAGCAGTGGGTGACACAGATATTAGCAAGCAGCTCTTTCCACTGCATGGGAGAAACAGATCTTGGAGTCACACAACTTTCCCTAATCATATTTTGTTGGCAACATCTCTCATGCAGTGAAACTATATAAATTTGGGAGCATTCATGAAAGTCTTGGTTTGTCTTCGTCTGTGGTTACCCAGTTTATTTCACCTAAGATTAAATACTGGACCCTGCATCCTGTTGCTCAAATTCCCCATAAGAAAAGGGTCTGTCTGTGGCTCCAAAAGACTCCAGCATATACATTTAGTCTGAAATGAAATGCAAGTTAATCATCCACAAAGAGTAGCCTGATCTAATTTCCCTTTGCAGCCAGCAAGTACAGTGCTTTAATTCCACAAGGATATAAAATATAATCAAGACTGAACTGTTTGGGAGGAGAAATACTAATGGAATGGCCTATGCTAATCTTTTTTCATTAGTTTTAAAATTTTCTATTACTTGCTTGCAACCTTATGCCATCTGCCAGAATTACCATAAGGACAGTCTTCTCTGTATTCATGTACTGTAGTTCTCTTTGCCCTGCTGCTGAACACTTCAATTTCAGCTGGTGATCCTTCATTTTTTTTTTCATGAGACAGCTTTAAATCACATCAGAGAGGTCAGTATTTAGCTAAGTTTCAGCTGATTGGTTGTCATGTCAATATGCAGACAACATGGACAAAATAAGATCATTGAAAACCAAAATAAGGCTGAGAGATTGTGCTGTGCTCTGTGCTCACATACCTCCACTTTTCCATCAGGGTATAAAAGGCATGGTACCGCATTTTAGCACAGCCCTGCTCTGGAATGTTTGCACAAGCATGGCAGCAGAACACAAATAAGACATGTTCTCTTCCCCAAATTGGAAACTCAGTCTTGCCAATCTGCTCAGGTAAGGAAGACAAGCACCCACTTTAAGCCAGCTGTTCCAAGAGGGATTTCTTGCTCAAGAGAAGGCAGTCTTGCGAGGCTGGATCTTGCAGGAATGGTGCTAAGAAAGGGTCTCCATTCCCAACACAGCCTTCCCACAGTTTCCCCCAGAGCAGAACAAGCAGTTTGTTACCACCAGCCATGAGCATGGCCCAGGTAGCTCTCTTCCAAGACACCAGCTGCTGCTCCAAAGGCTCTCTCCTCCCTGCAACAAGTGTGTTTAGTGCTAATGAAAGATCCAGGAATGCAGACAGCAAAAATCAACTTGATATTTGCAATCTAGGTCTTTATATACCTGTATTTTACCTTTTCTGAGGTGGAAAATTGATGGGTTTATTCCTGTACCATTAAAAAATTTACAAGGTTTGACTGAATGAAAATGAGTCATCTGTCCTCCATGAAGCTGAGCTTTTTGTAGGAGACCCTTGAATCAGCTGGTGCAGAAGCCCAAATCAAACTCTGCTTCAATCTTCTTCCTAAACTTCCCTTTAAATTTCACTGAGGAGGGGGGTGTGGAAGGGAGCATTCAGCCTGTACCTGAACAAACACTAGATGCAAGAAACCCAGTTAACAATCAAGAAATTCTGCCTTTGCTTCTCTGTAGTTTGACTCAGTGAGTTGGGACTCAGTGATAGCAGCTACATCTGTGGCCATTCAGGCTGATGTTCAGTTGGTGGTAAATTTTGCTTGTAAATTTCCATTTTGTTTCTTGACTTTGTGCTTCAGGTGAATTTTTTTCCCCTCAGTTTGGCAATACATGCGGAGGAAATCAGCAAAGTCTTGATTGTTCCTCTTTTAACACCTCCCTCTCCCTTAATTTTGAGAATTATCTGGGTGATTCAGAGACAGCAATGATGAGTCGTGAGGGCAATGCATTAAGACCAGATTTCAGACAACAGTTTCTCATAATTAAAATGAGTGGCAAATACTTCACCTGAAGTTTTCCCTCAAATAGTCTGCTCTGCTGTTTGTCTGGTGAGTCATAGATACAATCTGATTTATGGATATTTCATTTTTTTCAGTCTGTTACTAGTAAAAGGATCTCCACAATGACAGTTTGGACAAAATTATTTTTCTTGTTGAAATTAATACAAAGCCAGGCTCACCTAGACATTGTCTTTCTGTGACTAGCTCATTTAAATACTGAATTCTACCTCCATTCAGCCTCCTCCTCCAAGCATCACTCATTCTGCTCATTGTTAAGGAGTTTGGAAAGGAAAATAGAATGTAAACAAAAAATATTTCTTAATCACAGATGAACTGTTGCTGGTTTACATGACATTGTGGTAGATGTTTGTCACAACTACACAAACCATCTGCATTTGACTATTTGGTTAGTTATCTTAGTGCCTTGAGACAGCCCAGGCTCTCCGTGCAGCCATTCACTCACCTCTGGAAAGCAGCACTGGCAGTCCTGTAACCATTAGAGATGGATCAATATTTAAATGCCAGCCTATCTGATTGAAATCCCAGTGGTGGTAATTAGTCCACTGGGCCTCAGCCCCTATGTTTGGGAAGGGTATCATTCCCCCGGCAGGGTTTCCAGGCTTGTGAGCAGGGAGGGGCTGGATGCGGCACCCTGCAGTGCCCACCTCCTGTGCTTTTAAAATGGAGATAAAGACCAGGGGGCCTGCCTGTGCAGCCAAAACTAAATGGAAAATGGGGAGACAGACATATCAAACAATGATGATTCAGTCTTGTATCTCTTTTCAGGTGATATATATTCCTGGCATCTTTGCAATTTTCCTCAGGTCATTAAGTAAGAGACCAGTGACTAATTAAAAAAACCTGTTATTCCTGGCTGCCAGCCAAGAGGTGCTGCCATGTTCAAACCATGCTACAGATGTCAAACTTTCACTGAGCAGAGAATGAGGATCTCACAGTCCTGGGGGATAAGTGAACTGAATTTCTTACTGCTCTTTTCAATTTAGAGAGCACCCTATAAAATCTGCCTGAGTCTATCTCAGCCACTGAAGGTGGCGATCAAAATACAGATCAGTCACTCAGAGCACTCCTGGCTCAGCACTTCTGTACACAGAAGTGGTTTTTGTTCATGATGAAACACTTGCTGTATGACTTATTCTATTACAAAATGCCTTACCAAGAAAATGTAGCTGTCATTTCCCCCATTAGTGCTGATGAGCCTCTTCAACATCTGGCAAAATATTTGTTTTTAAAATAAATTCGTTTATATATTTATGCACAAATTCAAAATTTAATTTTTTAAAAATAAATAAATTTCTTTCTAAGGGAAAATTGAGCTGTTGCCTGCCCAGATGCAGGTCAGTTCCAAGCTTGCCTCTGGTGACAGTGACTGTGGTCTGTATTCTGTACCCTGTCAATACCTGGTCAATAACTGTGACTGAATCCAAAGCTCTAAGAGCAGAATTTATCACAGCTTCCTTGGACTTCACCTGGGAACAGTGTGAGATGGACAGAAGGAAACTTGATTTAATATCTTGCTCATCACTTGGCTGAGTGCTGTGCAAGCAGGCCAGCATTGCTAACGGGCAAGCAGAGATTACAATGTGAGATTTGACATGACAGACATCCATCTGGGCAATCACAGTGCTACTCACTGAGCAATTTTGGAGTTTTGGAGCAGAGTCATAGCTTGGATAGCAGCTTCAGTTGCTGTGGTTGCAGTAAGGAGCAGATTCAGGCAACTGGAGACATGGAAAAATGAGCACACAAAGAAAAAGTGGCAGCAGCAACAGCTGATGAGGGAAAAAAATGTTGTAACTGTGGCCAAGACTTTCTTCTTCTGTTATGTGGTGGCTTTAAGGAATGGCAGCAGTTGCTTTAGCTGACAGTCTGGCTTTTTGCACCTCCACCGGTTTTGTCCCTCAGAGAGGCTGTGCTGTGCCCACAGCTCACATACACCACTCTCACCCCCTGCAGGCTCACGAAGCCCAGGTCAGCCAGTCACTCACAATGTGAGCAGCACCGGATGAGCCTCCAAGCACGGGATGTGTATGTCTACACACCTCAAAGCTATGCTGGCTCTGTTATCTGATCCCACAAATGGAGCTCCAGGGTGAATCACAGCCTGAACTATCACTCTGTGTCATTCATTGGATTTCCAAAAGTGCCACTCACAGAGGAAGAAAAAGCTTTGAAATACAAAAGTCCACATTAGTCAAAGGAAAGACTGCCTGACGGAGACAGGACATTAAACCACTATTATTTTTGCTACTTCTCCCTGAAAGCTAATGGCAAAGTTTCTAGAACATGGATTAGATTGATTACTGCCGTGGAGAAGTTCTTGGAAGGTCATTACTTCACATTTAACTTGTTAATCTGAATTCATATCTATTTGTGTGACAAAGCAGCAGTAGGAGGAAGAGGGAAGAACTGGTATTCACGAGTAGCTTCCCAGCACTGGTGACCAGCGTGTACTACGTGACCAGCGTTTACTCCTGCAGCCTCTCAATAGGATCCTTCCTTTGCTAGACAGCTCTCCAGCAGGGCTAGAACTGAGCAGAAATTATAAAAGGCTGATTGATCAGGAGGTCCCAAAAAACCTTCACCCCGAGAGGAATGAAGAATGGTGTGGATAGATGCAGGACAGGCTGTTCTGATCATGCAGCCTTAATATTCACGTGTTTTTAAGACTCTCCTCTTGGGTTTCCTTCATTTTCCTGGCCAGTAGTAGGACTAGGTTTCATGCAAATATGTAGTTAATTACTCTCAATAAAAAGTTGGATCAATGAGGTGCAGCAATGGGTCAAATGTTACACAAGTATGTTATTTCTGCCTTTTCTTCTTTGAGTTATGAAAAAAATTGGTGACTTTTATAGGGGAACTGTATGTCATTTGTCCCAAGTAATGCTGAGAAGAAAGCTGCTCTCTCACACCATGCTCTAATGCAGTTTCCACCACAGGTTCAAGTGTCTGGACCTCCATGTCCTGTGGGAGATGCATGGAACCTATACCAAAACAAGCCAGTTGGGCTGTTCTCCTCTGAAATATATTTTATATCACTTTGAGATCATTATGTATGAGACTCTGCATTAGACATTATCCACAAATTGTTAATTGTAATATATTGATGATCTATTGAAGAAAAGCATTTCCTCCCGATGGACTTAAAATTCATTACTGACCACTATTAAGAGAGTGGTATGTCTAATTCTGTGTCTGATGGAGCTTGTCTGTGCATATAATTTTGTCTGCTACCTTATGTATTTCTGTGGCAGGTAACTGTAACAAATATTTTGGAGAATGCTCTGTTGATTCCCACTGATAAAAACGATCCATGCAAAATAAGCAGCCTCTTAGCTTTGAAACAATATTGTTGTGATATACGTGACAGCTGCCAGGTGTTATGCTGAAGGAGCTAGACTGCATAAAAATATGAAAACAAAATGCTTGAACTAAAGTTTAAACTATTTAAAAATAACCTGTTGTGCTCCCTTTGTTTCCGCTGCCTGGAAGTGTTGAGTGCCAGAAGTGTAACACTTGACATTTGAGGCAGACAAACATAGCCAACAGATTCTGTGATTGCTCTGCAACCAGCTAGCATTTTTTAATCGTGCCTGTTCTTGTCAACACTGGGGGTTGTTTCTAAACAAGCCAGCTAAAAATGGGAATTAAATTTAATTTCTAGCTCATTTTCTGAATTCCAGAAACCCTGGAAGCAAGAAATCTGTATTTTCACTGCTTCTCTCTCCAAGACCCACACTTTCTAACAAATTCACACCCTTGCTCTCCTGCTGGATAAAGAGGAGGCAGCAAAGGCATTGGGTAGTTCATGTGCCTCTAAGGGTGTGGATCCAGTTTTTCCTCTGGCAGAAAAGGTGATTCAGGAATTTTTTTGCCAAATGGCCCTGCCTCTTATTGCTTCCCCAATGCCACCACTTATAGGGCATTTGTGCTGAGGCAGCTGTTTGTTGAGCTGTGCTGAAATAAAATCGTTCAAATGATCCAGGCTTAAAAATATCTTTCTTCACCTCAAAAAAAAAGATAAAAAATTTGATGTTGTTCCAGTGACATTCCCATTCTCAGTACAGCCCTTCAAAGAGCTGCAGCAATGCAAATGGGCAATGAACCATGGAACCAAAGCAGGAAGAGGTGAATGGGGATCCAAGGGGCAGAACCTGCTTTGGGTAGCATTGTTGCTCCAGAAAACATTCATATAGGTTGTAACCAACCACTCCATCCATCTACATTAAAGCAGATTATGAAGCCATTCAGCCCTTCACCTTTCCTTCCCACTTCCTAAATTTAAGAGTTTGTGGTCTTGTAAAATAATAGTGCAGCCAAAGTTCTGAATTCCTATCAAGGAGTGTTTTGATATCCTGAAATACTTGGCTGGAATCTTTCTTGTATAATTGCTTCAAAGCCAGATGTAGTCTAACCCGGTCACCCAGAGTGTCTGTAGAGTCAGTAGAGTGAAACAGGTACCTCCAAAGAGCAATCCACTTCTTTGAAGATGGGACAAATCACCCTCTGGTTGTGCCTTTCTCTGATCACTCCTATTAGAGGGGATGAACAGAGTTTGCTTGAGTTGGTATCTTGTGTCTGGATGACTGAAGTTTGTCAATACAGATCCCAGGCTTTGTACCTAAAGGCTGCTGAGGTTAGTACTGATAAAGCAGAAATCACTGTGTAGACTTCATTGTATTTCAAATATATAAAAGGCCTAGTTCACATATTTTTCCCCAGCATAAATAGGATAACTGCTGGGACCTAATAAATGAAAATGTTATGACAAACCACCCCACTGACCTCTTTCCTCATCCCCACAGCCTTTTACAAGAACCCTACACAGATTTAAGTAGAGTCCTGCTTAAGGAAGCAAATACTGAAAGATGCTGAATATTTGCAACTTTGAAACGACTCATCAGGCTCAAGTCTGAGATCCTTATACTGTTTATTCATGCAAATTCTAGCGTGCCAGATGCTGAGGAGTGCTGAATGGCTGCTCAGTGGGAGTTGTGGTTGCTCAGCACCTCCACAGAATTGGCAAGTAAACTCCAGCCTGGACTTTGCTTATGGGAAAAACAAAACCAACCATCAGTCATGCATGGTGTACTTCTCTCCCCACTTCATGAGCTGGCTTGGTGAAAATTCCTGGTGCTTATTGAAAGCACCATCTGATGTCACTCGACATCACAAGGGAAAACATAAATCAAAGTGTAAGTATTCAGCATTCTCTCAGCATTGGCCTAATGGTGATGAATGTAATCTGAGGTAAACACTTTAGTTATTCCTTATTACTTTTAGGGACCCAAAGGGTTGGGACTTGTTATTCTAGGTAATGTGAGAAACAAGTCCTACCCAGGAGATCTCCAAGGCAAAGATAAAGCTCAGGTAGAAGCTTGACAAGTTACCTAATAGCAATGGACAGACACAATGAAGTGTTGAATCTGGACTGTCTTAAAGGCATGTGGCAAGGGTTGTGCCATGCTCAGCAGTGAGCTTTCCTCTGGGAGCAGAGTAGGGTTGCAGTAACAGGGAGAGCAAGATAATCCAGCATGAGACTACAAGGACCTACAGAGAGGTCACATGCCTTAATCCCAATGACCTGCTTCTGCATTGTCTTTCACAATCAAAACAGGTGGTTCAAAACAGGTCTTTTTCTGTAAAATCTACAGCTGAAATCTTTGTCTTGGACAATTCCAGCACACTGTATAACTCTGAGTTGTGTGGGCTGCTGTTGGAAGGGAAGAATGGACTTAATAACATGGACAAAGTTGCTGCTGGCACCTTTTGATGGTTTCTTGTCTTACACGAAGAGAGCATACCTCAGTCACTGTATGATTCAGAGACAAACACTGAAGTGTCACAGGTGTGAAAACACAAGCCTAAAAGCCAAGTAATGGCCCTACTGTCAGTTTTGTGCTTGCTTCACTGCTGGCTGGGCGTGATGGAAAATGATTGGTTTTGGAAAGGCACATGGAGGTATTGCAGACTAGCAGCCTGCTGAGCGCAGCAAGGTGCAGGGAGCAAATGCTTCACCCAGCCAAACCCAGTGGGAATGTGTTGGAGTTCCAACATTGTTTTGCTGACACAGGAAGATGTCATCGCAGCAAAATATGAAGGAGTTAACACATTATGAAATACAGTTTTGGCGGTGATGCAGACAAAGATTGTTGTGCTTGAAATGCAGCACCAGCAGCACTGGTTAACAGGGTAATGCAGTCAGCTTGCCAGTCTAAGTCATTGCATTGTGCTTTCTTTCTTCTTATATATTGGGTCCAAATCCTATGAAACACTCAGCATAACTTTAAACTTGTAGATAGTTCTTTGCTTCAAAGTTAGTCTTTATTTACTGTAAATTTTTGGATAGTGGCTGGTTAGAATAGCAAGTGAAAGTGCTAAAGGAAACCTTCCTTGCACAGGGAGAGAAATGGCAAGGTACCAGTGTGGATTAAAATTAAAAAAAAAAAAAAAAAACAAAAAACAGGAATTGTGTTTTAAACCTCTTGCCAGTCCTATTCTTTTACAGGGTGAAAAGTGAGGACCATGCCTGCTTACACACACTGCTGAGGGCTTGGTGCACACAATTGTACAACCAGTTTCAAAATTATTCTTAGCTAGTCCAGGCACTCTGACTGCCCTTCCAAAAACAAAGATAAAATTTTCAGCATCACAAAAGACTAATAAACCACCTACACTCCTGCATCTGCCAAGACGAAGAGAGCACCAAATGCATTATAACTCAGAGTTTAGCCATGTATTCACTGTAGTCAGGTTGAAAGATTTGCAGTCAGCACTTTCCAGGGCTGAGAGGCAGATCTTCTATAATCAGGCCTCGGTTAGTTACCTGCCTTTCGGCTGAAGATCTGGCCCCCTGGGCCCAATTCTTTACCATACTTTTGCATGAGACTGGGAGACAGCCCTTCTCACCAGCATTGCTGGAAATGGGGTTTTGCATTCAAGTAGACAGCTGTTTCTCCCATGTTTTCATCCATAAAATTCATTACAAAGTTAGCAAGCAAAAGCTAACTGCGAGATCCCTGTTTGGGTTTTGCAGTAAGTAGCAATGAGTGCCTTGCTTTGAAAATATGACTCTAAGTCAAAGATTGGTCCATATTTCAAATAGTAAAGCAGTTTCTCAGATAATATTTCATTGAAATTAATAGGGCTGTTTCAATTTAGAGCAATCAAGGGTATTGATAAAAATGGCACTGTGAACTGTAATTAGATATAAATAAAGAAACAAGGATCTATTTCTTTTCATACCTTCATGCTGTCTTGTTTGTTGATGACACTGAAATAGGTAGTAACTGGAATGAAGCCCAAAAGCTAATTTATGCTAAACACACCACTAGTTCTTACTTATTCTTGTAGTACACTTTAACAATAAGTACTTACAAAAATGCTTAGTAAAATCACCCATCCCATGCTTCAGTTCCTCAAAAGCATCCCCGCTTCAATGTTTGTTGCTGGATGTATCTATTAGCAACACTGTTTAAGTAACTTTCTGGTTTAGGACAAATCTATAAATGACTGAGATGTTGGAATTCAGAGGATACTTCTTTATCATTTGCCCTCTATTGACTAGTATGTTGATATCAAATAGTTCACCTGAGATCATGCTGAGGTTTCCAAAGTAAGCTAAAACCCTGCACAAAGAAGACTGGCAGCGTGGCTGGTTTAATTTTAGGAATATACAATAACATATGTGTGCATCTAGGAATATAAAGGGGAAAAAATCCTGTATATTGCAAGTTAATTTGCAGTTTTAATGATGAAGACACAAGGCTTTCTTTAGCTAGCAAATCACCCATTTTTATATCTTTTATCTTTAATAGTATTTCTGATCCTATCACAAAGCAGTCTTCATTCCTTGCCAAAGGGATCTGGAACTAGTAAAATATTTCTGCCTATTACACTGGTCTGTGAAATATTCTACTAATTTTAGAAATTCCTTTTAATAGCAGCTACTGTATACAAGTCCAGATTCGTTTTTCTACTGTAAGTGTAGGATACCTATGCAAAAAAGAAGACGGATATAAACTGAAGTTTGTATCTCTGTATTATTTATTTCCTGTTCTTCAGCTGAGTTCAATTGAAGTGAAATAAATATTAGAAGACTCAAAAAAAAAAAAAAAAAAAAAAGAAAAGAAAACACTTCCAAGGCAGATTTCATAACAGCAGAACAAGTATCATTTTGAGTGGCAATGCACTGGCAATAACATTTGGCTCTGGTTCACATCAATCTGGAGGCCCAGCTACACAAGCCAAGCTGGCTCAGGATCACTTCTGAACAGGCATTTATCACCTTCAGTGCAATAATGTTCCAGAGGTCCAAATCAGGACTAAGCCCTTTGCACAGATGCAACACGCTCACTCAGCATAATCCTTCCTCAGACACTGGTCATGGCAAAAGTCCCTCTGACTTCTTTGGTGTGAGAAGTCTTGTCTTAGCTTCCCAAATTTCCATGTTCCCTGCCTTTTCCCTTCTTTCCCAATTCATTCTATTTCCCTGCATGTTGTGAAATCTTATGGATTTTAATGCAATTCATATTTTCCTCTTCCATTTATCAACCTTTCCTTCCTTTGCAGACTGGTTCTGAACCATACCCTCAAGGACGAGTGGAGGAAGCTCCCGTGAGCAGTGAGAGGGGTGACGAGCCGGCTCGTCATGTCTTCTCCTTCTCGTGGTTGAACTCACTGAATGAGTGATGACTCACTCTGGCTGGCTTCTGGTGTGCTTCTCCTCAGAAGGACCATGAGCACAGGCAGCCTGGCTGCAGTCAGCAAAGAAACTGGCCTGGGAAGGAGCACCCGAGCAGGTTTCATTCCTAGGAACTCAGCTGACCTCCACATCATACCCTTGAATTGACGGACCTGAGAGGGAGGGGAGCATGGGGACAGATTACTGTATGTATTGTAGTCAGAGTGTTTTCCAATATTTTCTTGCTTCCAAGGGGGAAGAAGCATCACTACAGCTTTAGGCTGAGCACTGCTGGTGTTTTGTAACTCACGTGATGGCACGTCCCCATGTAGGTGTAAACACTTCACCAATGTTCTTAGCTAAAATGCTGGTATGATATTCTTTAGTAGAATCCTTTGCCAAAAGAGTGTTTCTCCTCAGTATCCTCCTGTGTCCCCACTTGTCAGAGCTGGTGACTTCAGTGACACTATCATGTCCTTGGCAGCCCCAAGTCAGGGTTGTGTCTCACAGTACTGGTGCCTCCCAGGCTGCGGAGGCTGAACACGGGAAGAAAGAAGGAAGCTGCCATTTCTTCCTTTGCACTTGCTCTTCCTACTAAACCACAACAGATGACGCTTGCAGAAACACAAGATTCCCAGTGGCAGGAGTGAGGAAGAGACACTTATCAAAAGCACTGGCCAAACCCCCCTCCACAGCTCTGAGTATGTGGGGCAGTTGCTGAAGTGCTGCTCAGTCTGTCCAGGCATAACCTGTGTTCATGTTTTCTCAGCCATCGGTGTGTGTGCAAAAGGGGACATGTTCTTACATGAAACCAGGGTGCGATAAGGTGGTCACAGGTATTCACTCAAGGTTTAATTTGAAGCCCCTGTGCTGTGCTGTAGAAAAGGTAGATGCTGACTGTCCTGTTCCGTGTGTATTGCAGATGTTGAGCCATCAAATGAAATCAGATTTGTGTCTTAAAAGAGGCTCTACAAGTTGTACTGAAGGCAACACTCTGTGGTTTTTGTCACTAGGAGTAGGGTGTCAACACTCAGCAGTGTTTAAGAGATTGGCAGGTTGCCGGGAGTGCTTGGTGCCATAGGGGACCAGGTGTCAAGCTCTGCACTAGGGTTACGTGTGGATCTTCCCCAAATCCCGAGCCAGGCCCTCACTGCACTGTTTTGGCAGGGGCCTGTGTGGGGCCATAAGGCTGCGCTGTGCCCCAGCAGGACTGGTGGGCTGGCAGTGCAGACTGGTTAGCAGGCTGTGGGGGGTCAGCCCCTGTCCTGGACGCCCGTTGCTACCGGCCCTAGTTGGTGTCTGTTTTCCCGGGAGAACGTTCCTTTGGAAAACTCTCCTGCGAGAGTTTTGGAGGCTGCACAGGCGAGCTCCGCGCAAAGCTTTGGAACTCGCACAGCCCAGAACGAGCGCCGCCCAGCACCGCCACCGCATCGCCTCCGGCTGATTGAGCAGCTTTTCCCTGGGATTTGGTCCGGGGTGAGGGATTTACTATTTTCTCCCAGTCGTCCTGGAGATTTCCCCCAGCTCCTCCCGGGAAGTTTCTCCACACCCACTGCAGCCTCCCTAGAAGTCCCTGGGAGGGACCCCGCTTGGGCACGGCCGTCGGGACGGGGGAAGCCGAAGCAGGGAGGAACCTGCCCTTTTGTCGTGCGGGGAGGATGCGAAAACGCAAAAGAGATGCGGGAGCGCCTCAGCGCTTTCCCATCGCTGCTCCGCGGCGGGAGGAGGCTGCCCGATCCCGGCCACAGCGGCAGGAGCCAGGGAGCCCCCTGGGGGGGCTGCAGAGGTGGGATTCGGCAGCTCTGGGGGGCACCGATCTGCCCTCGACACCCCGTTCCCGGGAGCAGCCTGCTCCGAGGGCGGCGGCGGGGGCAGTCCCGTCCGGGATCGGCGGTGTCGGGGCGCACCTGCGGGAGAGCCCGCGGAGCCGCGGCTCCCCGGGGCAGGGGGAAACATCCCCGGGGGAGATCCAGGGCTCCCCACGGCTCTGGGTGTCCACAGCCATGGGTGCCCCCCCCCGCCCCGGTAAGCGCTGAGGGAGGCGGAGCAGCCCTCAGGCGTCCAGGCAAGAAAGTCTATCAAGGCAGCTTTACTTTGCAGCTTTTATTAAAAATATAAATATTAAACATTCTCTTACACAACCAAATCGACCGAGCGCTGAAAAGATGTTTTATTGTGAAAATGTTTACAGGAAAAAAAAGTGGATTAAAAGTAGCTTACAGAGATTCCCCCTCCCACCTCCCTGCCCCCAACAGAAAAGTTTTCTGTCTTCTTGGCACCATTTCTTCCAATGCTCACACATCCCTACGTAGCGATGGCACTAGAATAACTGGGAAATGGAGAAATAAATAAAGGTAAGGGAGGTTACAAACGACACTCGTGTTTCTGCACTTGGTACACGGTTGTGCATGCTAGTCAAGGGACAGAGGCTGTTCGGAGTACGCCCTTCTAGGTTTAAAGCTATATAAAAATAAAGAGATGACATCAGAGCAGCACTATGGTACATCGGACGGTGTAATTATTCTTGTGCTAACTGCGGAATCTCTTTGGCAAGGCGGGGAGGGGCCGTTTCACTTCCCGATTATCTCCATCAGTTTCCTGTTGCTGTGAGCTTGCTGCGCTAACTGCTCGGCTCGGGCCATCTCCAAGACTTCTCGCAGGAGGTGGAAAGTCAGATCCAGAGAAATAGGGGGCTCCTCGGATCGCTTCTCCCTCTCCACCGCCTCACCCTCGGCTTCGCCGTCCTCTCGGTTTCCCGGCGAGCGCTCGGGCAGCTGCTGCAGCTGTTGAACCGCCGCCCGGAAAAAGTTGGTGGCGGAGGCTTCGGGCTGTAGGTGGTTGGTGCTGCTGGAGGAGGCGGAGAAAGAGCCAACGGGTCTCTTGTGAAGGTTGCCCAGGCGCAGGAAATACTCTTCTCCCATGCGGAGCAGGACGGGCAGAGTTTGCTGCTGCTGCTGCTGCTGCTGTCGCTGCTGCTGCTGGAAGAAATCTGGCTGGTGCAGAGCCCCAGGGGCGGGTGCCGGGCTCTTGCTGAGAGCTCTGCACTCCTGGCAGGGCAGGAGGGCGACCAGCAGGATTCCCGTGGAGACCAGCAGCGGGATCTTCATGATCGGGGCCCAAACCTGCAGGGGCAGACGGGGGACGGGAGTTGGGTTACAAAGCCGACCCGCGGCGGCGGGGAGGACAGCGGGCGGCCGGGGAGGGGGTGTCCCCGCCGCCGCTGTCCCGGTGCTGAAACACGCCGCTCCTCGCCCCTCTGTTCCCCGCACACCGCCCCCGGCCGCGCTCACCCCGGCCCGTCCACCCGCGCCGTCGAGGCGGCCGCTCCCCGCAGAAGAATCCCGCGGAACAGCCCCGCGGGGCGGCTCCGATCTGCCCCGGCAGCGGCTCCCGGGGAGCAGGCTGGGCTGAGCCCCTGCGGAGAGTCCGCGCTTGTTCGCCACCCGCGCCTCTTCATCCACCCGGGGCGAGGGGAAACGTGGGGTGCCTGCGGCGGGGCGGCTCTCCCCTCCAGCTGTGGGGTTCGAGCGCCCGTTCCCCACCTCCCCGCTCCCTGTCCGGCCAGGACAGTTCCCCGTAACCCGCGGGACGCTCAGCGCAGGGCAGCGCATCCGCTGCGCGCCCGGGCGCGGCCGCGCACCTACCTGGGGTGGCGGCAGCGGCAGGGCAGGGCGGGCGGCGGCGGGACTCGGCGGTGCCCGGCGTCCCTTCCTTTCGCTCTCCCTCGGAGCCGGCTCCTGGCGAACTTGGGATCAGATTTGGTACTAATCAGAGCCGGGGCGCGGGATTTTTATAGCTTAGACCCTCTCCTGGAATCACGCAGAACTTGCCTAATAAGCTGACGCTCTCCCTGACAGCCCGATTGCGTGCCCCGATCTACTGCTGAATAAATCATGGGGGCCCGTCGGAGCGGCGATGGGCCGAGTTTCGCTATCGCAACCCCAAATCTCACGTCCAATTATATCAACAGATATTTATCGCCTCTGCAGTGACGTCAGCCGGGCCGGGGGCCGGGGAGCAGGATGCCCCCCCCACCCCATTGACAAAAATACTTGAATGAGATTTCCTAGCGGGCGCGTACTATGAGAGGTCACTCCGGGGAAACTTTCCACTCACGGGCCGGCCCGCGGGGAAGGACCCGACCCGAGCGGCACCGGGGCTGCTATCCCGGGCAAGCTCCTTCTCCATCCCCGGTCTTTCCCGGGCCCCCGGCCTCCGCCGCCTCCGAGCCCGCCCGCACGGGACGACTGCGGCGGGTCGGCGCAGGAGGCTCCGCGGGGCGCGTGTTTTGCGTGGGTCCCGTCTTTGCTCCGCTCCCGGGGTCGGTCCGGGTGGGGGCAGCGCTCACCCTGCGAAGCGGGCAGGGGCGCAGCCGAGCCCGCGGGGAAGAGGCAGGGCAGGTGCCAGTGCCGGGAGGGACCCGGGCAGCGCTGGCACCGGAGCTGCCAGGGACCCCGCCGGCGGGAGAGGGGCCGGAAAGGCCCTGGGGGTGCCGGGGAAGGGCGAGACAGCCGGCAGGGCCGCCTGGGAGCATCTGCCGGGGCAGGGAGCGTCGGCCGGGGGGCGCTGCGCTCCTTCTGCCCTGGCACCGCTGGCAGCGCCGCCTGCTCGTCCCGGCCCCGGCTCCGCGCTGCCGGCACCCGCTCCCGCGGCCCGGCCCCCGCTCCTCTCCGCTGCTTTCCCACTCTTTGCGGGGAGGTAACAACTGCTCTTCGTGCCCTTCTCGACTCCACTAGCTGATCTTCCCCACCTCTTCAACGCCATGGCCGTGTGCTTTCCCTGTCTGCCCTCCTCAGCTAAGGCCTTCCCCTCCGGCCTGTCCTAGTCCCACGTGGAGCCTTTTTCGAGGTGTTCTCCCATGACCAACATGTCTTCAGGCTCCAGACCATATTGCATCAATGTCTCCACCTGGGTTTCTTGCCCTCTGATCTCTTCAAGAGGAAGTGCTGCCTATAGAAATAACTTCTGCCCAACATCCATCCCAAGTGTAATGTGTGTTCTTACATTTTTGCACCCCATTATCTTTGGGATATCCCAATGTCTCTCAGACCTCCTTCTCCACTGCCTCAGTTGAAACATCAGTCATATCCTTCACTTTAAATTGGAGAACTTTACAGAAAACCTTTTGGTTTTATCTTGTCTAGACAATAAACTCCTGTGGTCACACACTGGAGTGTCTCCCATCGTAGTGAGGAGTTGGGACAGAGCAGGTGCTCACATGATATTGATGCAGAGTGAAAAATCTGAACTCCATTTCCTTAATAAAATAGCAAAGTTAAAACCACTTAATGCATGAGGTTGGCCACAGCCCAATTCTAAGCATTTCCTTAGGGCTGCTCTAAACTTCAATTTTAGTTGTACCTAGCTCCAGCCTCAGATGCACTTTTTGCAAAGTGCCAAAGAATCAGATCTTGTGCATCATGAAGAAACAAATGGAAAAACAAGTAGTAGTACCAGAGATTTAGCTCTTCATTACCATTTTTTGCTCAGGCATTCATGAACTGAAATGTGTATTACAGAACAGAATATATTGTGTAGCTAGTCACAGCAGCAGTTATTTGTATGCTTTTAAAGCATGTCAGCATGGCTTTCAGTGAGAACTGAAAGAACAGAGGTTCAAAGAAACAGGAACTAAGTTCAGTCAATTGAAGGAAAATGTAACTTATTAAACTCAAACCCTTCAGATGTGCTCTGGGGTGGGTTTTATCAAAGTGTCTCCATTTTTAGGTTTAACATACTCTTTAAAAAAACAAAAGCCTCTTAAAGTAATGTGACCATAAATGTAAAGAAAGAAGAATTTTGATCAAAATAATATTTTTGTGCGTGTATGTTAGGGGTGAGATCTGGATAAGACAGAGCTGCATTTCTCCAAAAGATTGATGCCAGTGAGAAATGGCACAGGTTATGTTTTTAGTAATTTACAATACTGTTTAGGTCTCTTTAGGCAGACAGTTTTGTCCCTTGAAAAAATCCAGGTATAGCAAATGCAACATAGAAGCAGGCTGGGGTCCTCAAGTTTTCACAAGAGCTCTACAGCCTGCCAATTTCTTCTCCTCCATGTTTTTCCTCACTCCTGGCTCTGGGCATGGTCTGCAATGTCTCACAAAAGCTTGTTTCTAAGCCAAATGGTCTTATTACCCCACTTTCCTCATAGATCCTGAGTGATGTGTGAGAGGGCTTGCAGCAATGCAGGGAACACTGTGAGACAGTCGGATGTCTTGATAATGAGGAACATAAAATATCACAGATACATAAACCAAAAAGCACTTCCCTCAGCACTTCAAATGCAGAACTGACTGCCTAGGAATATAAAAGTCCTTTCTCCAGAGTCACTAGCTCCTGAGTGAAATGTCAGCTGTCACTCCTGAAGGAGATTGCAACAGAAGAAATCTTGGCTTCTCACCAGAGGGGTGGAAAAGGAAGACAAGGAGGATATCAGGTACATCTGGATTAGAGATTTTTGTTTAGTGTTACAGTTTAAGATTAGCATACCCTTCATAAGAAAAGTGTTCATATTTGACTCACTCTGCAAACATCAGGAGCAAACAGAAATTTTAGTGAATCACAAAATAACATTGTCTAGAAATGAAAAGCACTGTTGAGGCCCATTTCCTCTCCTCTGACTTGGGTTGAGTGCTCTTGCCCTTTAGCCTTGGTGATCTCAAACTCAGGCACCTACTGAAAAGCAATTACAGCTGCTCTGAGGTAGCTCAGGGAAAGCAAAAGCGTGCCCAGAGCATGATGCACCCCACTGCAATAGAGCACCTTCAGGTTCCTGGAGACATTCACCTTGTTCCCTTGTCTATAAAGGGAGTGCAGGCAACCACCTTTGCCTGGCCACTGAATGCTTAGACAGCAATGTGAGATGAGAAGAATCCCCTCCTCACTGACTGACCATAGCACAGAGATCACCCAGCTCTAAGTATGGTAATACAGAGGGGATGATGTTAAACTGAGGGTATGGCTCTTACCCCAGGTATTTCTGAAGATGTCCAGCTACAAACATGGAAGGACACACACTAGATGTAGATCAGCTTTCTACCACAGTGCAGTATTTCATTACCACTTTGTCAGAAGGCTGTAAGGATTTTTTTGCATTGGTGAGTTCAGCAAACATTTCCACGTCTCACAGCACCCCTTCATTCTTGATCCCTGTGATCAGACACGTGGTCTAACTATTTCAGGTGAACTCAGCTCATCTCACCCACTCTGAGATGCCAGCAATCATCCACTGACACATGTGTACATCACACTTCCATTTCATCTTTTGGTAGTCTTGATACAAAGAAATATGTATCTGATAGTTATAAATATGATGGATTCTAGGACAACTGAGAGAAAAAGAAAAGAAAAATTCAGGGTATCTTACTCTGCCTGAAGGTGATAAGTCACTTTAAGAACAAAATACATTTTCCTATTATTCCACAGCAGACTGAGTTTGCTAGAATAATCATAGAGAACCTCAATTAAAGTGAGTTATAAAAATCAATCTAAATAAATCAATTAAATACAAAAAAGTATGTTGTAGATCAGGATGAAGAATTAAACTGATAAGGATTTCAGCTATCTGCCCTTGCTTCTGACCCCAGGAGTCTTCAAAAGTCTCTCCTTCACTTTTAATTTCTCTTTCATTTTTCAATCACCTTGCTCTGGGAAGAAAATCACATGCTCCTGTCACAGAGATTTTCTGTGGTGCACCTCAATCTTACAGCAGAGCTCCACCTATAACTTGTACCAGATTTTCCTACAGACCTGTGAGAGAGAGAGAATAAAGCACCTTAAATCCCCAAACTTTCCAGTGGGGAAAACACCATTAGAGGGTGAAGAAGTTTATCAGGTATCTGTCCAGGAATTGTGTAAGAAGCAGGAGTGAATCTTGCATTGTCTAAGACTCAGTTCATTAGCTCAACCAGAGGACTATTTTCATTTACAACTTCATATTCATACTCTTGTTCTTAGATATCTGCTCACAAGACATAATTTTATGGGTTTGGGGGTCCCAGCAGAAGGAGAAATTCCTCAGGAATATCCTCTTGGTTCCACCATGTCTGGGAGGAACACAGCCACTCCCAGCAGCTCACACACGGTGGATTTGCAGGGATGGCCTGACCCCCAGTTGAGCAGGGGCAATGTGCACTGCTCAGGAATCCCAAGCATGGACCTACTGCCCAAAGCCCTGCCTGTTCAGGGGGGTATTCCCACCAGCGAGGGTCACACGTGGAGGAGCTGCTCCCACACCCTCTTGGACAACACCAAAAAGCACTTCTAGAGGCCTCACAGCATTACTGTCTTCTTCTGAGCAGGGAAAGGACTTGCAGAAGCTGTGAGAAGCATGCAGGCAGGAAAGTGCTGTGCCTCTCTCCTCCTGACATCCCTCATCCAGGGAGGCAACAGCTGACCTTTATATTTACCTCACAAGACTTGTCAGCTGCTATTCTTGCTCTCAAATAAGGGCTGGAGAAGGCTGCACAGGCACGTGCATGCTGTTAATGATAATGCTGCAGGAACTAATCTCACAGTTATTGGTAGCAACAAGGAAATCCATCAAACAGGCATGTCCCGGGAGCGCCGAGCGACTGGTATTCCTGGTTGTCTTGGTGTCTGGGTACATTTGGCCATGAAAGAAATTTCAAATGTACCCACTGGCTAGCTGAGTACCCAATTTGTCTGTCTGTCCTTGGCACAGACTGAGGCAAGAACAAGGATTTGGGTTTGCATCTGGCACGCATCTGGAGCACTGCGATAGCCAGGTTCACTTCAGTTCGGAGTGGCAGAGACATGGACAGGCACAGACACGGTGGACAGCAGGGTATGGCTGCAGTGAGCAAAACAGGGGAGCTGAGCCAGGGGAGGGCAGGCCCTGGGCACACCACTGGCCAAGGGGAAGTAGAGGAAACCAGGATGGACCTCCAGGAAAGGGCAGGGAGGGAATTCCACAGTGCCTCTCCCCAGGATCATCTCTGTCCCGGAAAGTTAGAGCCCAGAACTGACCCTGAACTTGGGGCTGGCAGGGGAGCACAGAGCCCACAATGCTGTAACCATATTATGGATGGATGGTAGCAGGCTTGTTCCAGGATGTCTGTGAAGAACTGTCTACAAAAGGCCAGGAGAAGATGAGAGTCTGTCTGCCCAGCTAGGATGTTCTATGGGAAAGGCCACTGGGCCAGAGATGGCTTCAGCCTTCAAACACACCACTGACACCAGGGACCCTGCCTTGATCTTATCATGTGCAGCACCAGGGCTCTCACCAGCCATTAGTGTCAGCAGCAAGGTTTAGTGCATTTTGCTCTGACGTTGTAGCCATGTCATGAGCATGGGGGAGCCAGGCAGCCAGGGTAATGGATCTGAGCACTACTAGAAAATTCAGGAGAAATATTTGAGCACAACTGAACTGTTGTGGCATTTTCTCTAGCATCCAGGCAGAAGAGATTTGAGCAAACTTCTGGATCTCTGTTCTTTTTAATGCCAACCCACTGTTCTCCTGTTGGAGAAGAAGGTAATGGAATAAATGCTGGAGTTTGAACTTTCAGGAAGTGAAACCCTCATTCAGTTGCAAAACATCCACCACATGTGCTTGTTGTGAGCCAGGATTTCCTTCATAATCATAGAATCACAGAATAGTTTGGCTTGGAAGGGACCTTTTAAAGGTCATCTAGTCCAACCCCCTTGAAATAAGCAGAGACATCTTCCACTCAATCAGAGCCCCATCTACACTGATCGTGGAGGTTTCCAGGGAGAGGGCATCTGTCGCCTCTCAGGGCAACTTGTGCCAGTTTTAGCACCCTCATTGTAAAAAAATTCTTCCTTTTATCTAAATTAAATCAACCCTCTTTTAATTTAAAACCATTACCCCTTGTCCTATTGCAGCAGGCCCTGTTAAGAAGTTTTTCCCCATCTTTCTCATCAGCCCTCTTTAGGTATTGGAAAGTGCCCCAAGGTTTCCCCAGACCCTTCTCTTCTCCAGGCTGAACAACCCCAACTCTCTCAGCCTTTCCTCATGGGAGGGGTGTTCCAGCTCTTTGATCATCTTAGTGGCCCTCCTCTGGACTCACTCCAGCAGGTCCATGTCTTTCCCGTGCTGAGGACCCCAGAGCTGGATGCAGTAATGTAAAATACATGATATATTCACATGTAAGAGTACATACACCATGGGAATGAGACTGAAAAATGAAAACTGACTAGAGGGAGAAAATGATCAGTGAAATTAAAGGACTTCTGTGATACGAAGTGCAACTCCTGCCCTGGAATCTTGTTATGACTTCAACTGTTGCTAAAAAAAAATAATTAAAAAAAAAATGAAAAATTCAATCTTAAAGACATCATCCAGCTGTATCATCAGGGCTGAGAATCCCCACATAAACACCAGAAGAACTGAGAATTAATCTTCTCTAAAAATCTTATGATTTTGAAAACAGTCTCAATATCTGGGGGAAAAGGAGATGAGGGCAGAACAATTTGGAGTACTTGAGATGTTGCAACTGCATTTTCCCTCCTTTCAAGTGAGGAAATATGGGAAGAAATACAAACACACTATCTATTTTGAATGGCTGGGCAATGAGCTATATATAGAACCTGCTCTGTCCTACTTAAGTTATGACTAATGCTAAACAATTAGAAATTCAGATGTCTGAATATTTGAAGTAGCAAACATCTCTAATGCACCATTTGTTGTTCATTAAAAAATAGAAGAATCAAAGTCTCTCTAAGCTCTGACTAGGCTGCACTTAACAGGTGCATGTTGCTGGAAGTGAAGCCCCATGAGATTAATTGCAAGGGATAATGAACAAGATGAGGCGTTTCTTGGAAAAAAAGATTGTTGTCTTTGTAATGGCCATACTCATGCCAGATACTGCAAATTCTTTAGGGAAGAGACTTTCTTTTTTGTACCATGCCTGCCTGGTGTCTAGCACAGCAGTGCCCTAGTCTGTGACTAGGAATCCTAAGTGCTACTGCAATTCAAGCAGTACATTATAGTAAATGATAGTATTAAATTATCTGGGTACATGGAGCTGGTTTTCATCAGCATCTCTGGTGTACAGGATCAACAAACATTTCTCTAAGCCAGAGAAACAGGGGTTTTTTATTTGAAAACACTTCATTTTTAGGAGAAGACAATGCTAATACAAAACTACAGTTTACTCTTAGGATTTTGGCAGGATTTTTTGTCTGGTCCTCCTAATTAAGGGCTGCAGTGTCTGGAATAGGTTTTGATGCAGCCAAGATGAAAGAGGGTGAAGGAATCAAAGTACAGAATAAAACCACAAATCTTGCCAGCCAATAAATGAAGAAATTATGAGTCTCCACCAGACAAAATTCCCACATTTCTCAGCCATTCCCCATATCACTGTGGGTTGCTGTAATTGCAAAGCATGCACTTAATTAATTTATTCACTGGATGGTTTCCTTCATCTCTCTTCTGCTTTTTCATCATTTCAGATGTTGTGGCAGGGGCTATGGATGGGACTGCCACACACACACACCACAATATATTTTTTTGTCAGTACCACAGGAAAATTTTCGTCTGAAGGGAAATACTGCCTTTATTCTTAACTCCTGATCCTGGAAGAGCAAAGGCATGTAGCGGTGAGGTATTGTAGGTGCCTCTTTACATCCAGGACTTTCCAAGAACCTTAGAAGCAGGTATATTTTTGGCCTGGGGATGTCATGAAGAACCCTTCTGTTCTATCCTCATGGATATGAAAATCTAGTAAGATAGGTTATTAATATTCCTAAGCACTAAGCTTTTGACTTCTTCACCAGAGCACAGTACTGCCAGTGGTCTGACATCAGGCCTGATATCAGGCTACTTGATAAGAAACAGAGCTCAAACTGTTTTGCAAATACTACCACTGAAATTAATGAATAGCCATATACAACTGATTTTGTTTAGCACTGAAATGCCTTCTGTTCTGAGATAGTCCAACACTACCCAGAATCAAGCCCACAGACTGGGCTAAAACTATCACCAGGACACATATGAATGCTGCATCCAAGCAAGGCTGCAGGATGGGGGTGTTACAGGCAAGCCTAGCCCAGGTAATGGGCACAGAGGTGCTTGGACTATCCAAGTTTGTTTCACACTGCTCTGACAAAGCAGTTACATCTCATGTAAGAGCCTGGCTGAAGGCTGGTGGCTCCTCATGTGTCTGTGCAAGAGCAGGTACGTGGGTTTGGAGCAGCAGAGGCTCAGCACTATCACTGTGTGCTGCTGTATATGCCCTGGCATTGCCAGTAAAACTGAAACTTGGCTAAAACTCCCTGGGTAAATGCCAAGAGCTCTTCAACACCCATCTCTGACATAACCTAGCTCATTGTAAAGGACAGAGAAAGGATGAAACCTTTGAGTTAGTCACTGAAGTGGAGAGTCACAGTTGCCTCTTCGCAACAGTTGGCCTCAAGTCTGCAGCTCCTCCTAGGATGCTTTCAAACGGGAGAAGATAGATGCTAGCAGAGGAGCCAAAGCTTTTTTTAACCTTAAAAAATAACATCAGAACAGTAATCAGTAAATAAAGTCTAATTTTAGGCAATACTTGAGTTGACAGTGTATCTTTTGAGTCAGCCACATATATAGGCATACAAAGGTTGGGAATGTCCCTATAAGGCTTTTCCAGTTCCTTCAGTGAAAGCTGTGTGAAAAATAATTTTAGAGGAGCCAAATTTAAGGTGTTAACAGTGAGTACCATTGACCTTTGAGTGTTGCTGTAAGACAGCAGTGTGAATAAAAATAATAAACTCCCTAAGGTTGCCTCTCTTCAGTTTTCGATGAGTATCTTGTCCCCAGGGAAGATTTTAAAAATTTGTGGCTGAACCAGACAGCTCATCTGAATCTCCAAGGGATGCCACCCTGGGACAAGGGCTCAGCAATGCCTCTGCTATGAGGTTTGGATTCTGAGGGACCTGGAAACATATCCAGTAAAAGTGTTGTCACAAAAGCACTTGGAGCTTAGTCAGGATTGCTCTCAGACTTGAGAGTTAGAAGGGTCTCTCTGCTGCTAGGGGAAGGAAAAAAGATCCCTGGGTATAGTGCAGGGAGTACATCTCAGTTCCTTATTTGTCCTATCTGTATCAATGATCCTGAATGGGAAAAGGTACTGGTTTTGACTCAGAGGGGATGAAATTTTGCATCCTGAAATCTAGGGCTTTGACACTGACTGTAATTAAACTTTTTTTGGCCTCAAAGTGAAAAGCACACACCCTCCTCCTATTTGTCTTGGCAAAGCTTTTGGCAGAGCTGTGTGATGGAGGCTGGCTGACTGTTGCAGAATAGCAATGGGAAGGAGATGCCAATAAGAAGAAACTGGTGAACTGCAAAACAAGGGCATCAGTAAATGAACTGGCTTCTAAATGGCAACAGGTGACTGAACTGCATCATCATGTCTTTATCATGTCAGCAGGAACAATGCAGTAGGCACATATCTGTGACTCAAGATGCCTTCCAATTTCACCACTACAGTGACTGTGCCTAAAAGGCAGGGTTTCTCTCTGCATCCTTTTGCTATTTCTATTAATGAATAAATCTCAAATTGAAGAAATGAACAAGAAGCAACATTGAGAGATTCACAACCAACCAACGTTTCCAGCAGAGCTCTATTTAGACCCAGGAAACACTCAAGGAGGTCCTCCGGGGAGCAAGGAAAGAAGGCATTTACCACTCTGAGACAGTAGGAATTGTGCAACATGGGGTTTTTTTGGTGTTGTAACTGGGTACTATGTCTCTTGCTGCAGACACATGTCCTCCCTCCTTCAGCTGTTTAGCGACATGTGAGGACAAACTTCTAATAAAAAATATGCCCTACATACATGTAGGACATACATACATATCTAAGGGGTAGGTATCCCAGTTTTGTGCCCTCATAACAGGTCTTCATTTCAAAAAGTGAGTTATATGATAATCCCTCAATAAACCCATTAAAGTCAGCACCAAGCAGAATCAAATCTGCTGATGGAAAACAAGGCATTATCTGACTCTTCTTTTGCAGAGAAGGAAAATGGAGTCCCAGTTTGGGATCAAGGCCAGATTTTAAAACTTGAACACCATCCTGAAGTGCAACCTTGTCTCTCTTCATGACTCTGCTTGAGAAAACACACGGAGCTTGAGGCAGAGCTGACTCATGCTCCAAAGAACCAATGCCATAGCTTAAATATCTTTACACACTATCTGTCATTATGATTGGAGCCACAAGAAATAAGTTTCCCATCTGCATATACTTCCACCACAGCATCCTAGAGGTCCTGTTCAGTTTGACTTCAGTCCTCCAAGATTTGGACACCAGTGCTGCCAAGTGCAGAGGAGTTGCAGACAACAGTCTGGTGAATCTCTTCATGCCCATTGACACCTGCTGATAACCTTTCTCTGTTCAATAACAAAAACAAATTGTCTACTTATCCTTCAGTTTCCAGTTATGGATAGGGACAGAATAAGATGTTTTCAAGAATCTAAACTGAAATAAATCTTCCAGTGACTTCTTCCTTCTGACAATAAATGCTGTGATATCATGACATGTATCATTCCTAGTGGTTTTGGAGAAAAAAAGAAATATTTTGACAGCACAGTTTCAAATGGAGCACATACATATTTTACACTCTAAATAACCTGGCCTTCTCCAATTTGCCAATTTACAGCATCAGTATCATGCCACTCACTACCAAGGACACCAATCTCAGACTGTATTTCCCAACTGGATTTTCCCTCAGGTACTAGCCATCAACTAGATGTGTCTTCAGTTGTACCATGCTTCTGGGTGCTGAAGAAGTAACAACTATTGCAGTGCTTACCATAGCTCACAAATACACCATGGGTCTGTCATTCACTTGCCAGTACCTTCCATCAAACATCTCTGTCTGCCTCCTACTCTGTGTCCTAGGGCCTGATCATGCAGCCCTGTGCTCAGGGGCTCTGATGGCAAGCAGTCTGTGGCTTAGGGACTTGGCAATCCAGAGACAGGTTTTGTGTTTAATGCAAGAGAATTTTAATAGGATAGTATAGGATTTTGTTTTGTGAACCTGTCTGAGCAAAGACTGATTGAGAAGTGCTCGGTCTGTGAATGACATCTGCATTAAAAATAAACAAGCCCCATAACAGATCCTAACATGTACATGACTGTGACAGGAAAAAGAGAACTGCAGCTATACCACCCATCTGTAAAACTGGCAAGATCCATTTTCTCCTAGGAAAGATATCTTTGCATCTGACACTGCTGCCCCTACACTGAAAAAGGAAGGGATTGATTTTATAATTGACTGTAGAAGCCCTGATTCCTCACAATATAAACAATAGAGACAATCATCCACAGCTCAGCTTTCCAATGGAAATACCGGAAATTCCAACAGTGCTTTGTAAGGCTGGTAGGTTACTTGCTTTGTGCCTCTAGCTAAGGAATTAACATCTCTTCAAAAAGAGAAGAATTGAATTATTTTTATCCAAAAAAGGGGGCTAAGCTTTGTGATTTCCCATTATTCATTTATTTGGCTAGAATCTTCCCATACCTACAGGTGGGAGCCAAGAGGTGGTGCTAGAACTCAGCTGTCTTGTACCCAGCAAACATCTATTCCATCTGGTTTTCAGGTAAAAGATGGCTGGATTTCTTGTGCTTTACTTTCTCTCAACTCTCTGTGCTTTTAGGAAGACTATAACCTGTTTTGTAGTTTTAGGAGCTAGCTATTCTGGAAAGCAATCACCCTCAATTCTTCCTGCTCATTTCTTAAAGTTCTTGAAAACTGTACATCCAGAAGCACTCATTATCAATATAATGAGAACACCTACCTCAAATGCAAATATTCATGAGTTAATCTCATCTCATGGTCCCTAAGCTGAGCACTAGACCCACACACTACCAAATATGCATGAGTCAAAAAATGCTTAAAACTCACACCAGGCCTTTCATCAGTGACAATGTCCTACTTCAGGGGTGAAGTACCAGAAGCCCTTTCAGTGACAGTGAATTGCATTGTATTTCAGGTTAAGGACCTTGGGTAAGACAGCAAGAACAAGGCCAGAGCAAGTTACAGCACCACTGACAGGAGTATCTGCCATAGCTGAGGCTTTTCTTGACCTGCTGGTGAATGGCTGAACTGAGAAGTCAATCCTCTCAGAACTGTTCCCCTAGGCACCACCCTCAAGAGGAAACTTCCACACTGCAGTGGAAATTTGAACAATGATAGGAAGAGCAGGTACATCTTGGCTGAGAGAAACCCAGAATGAGGTTTCAGTGGTAGGTTTGCAGCACAGACATCTCCAAATCAAACAAAGAGACCACAAGAGCAGTGAACAGCCATTTCCATGATCAACTAACAGTACTTATGATTTGTTACCTGCACCACCCTTAAGCAACTGATTTTGAAAGGCCCCCAAAAGAACCCTCCTCTTGCAGCTTGCAGTGCATTTTCTATATTAAATTCCATTAAAATCTGGGCAATTGCACCTCCTTCATCAACTTTAATCTATGAAAATAGACCACAAAGGACTGTTAATTCTGAATCAACAAGAGGTAGCTAATAAAATGTAGTATCATGGTCAATGGTTAGATAATTCCTTTAAGAGCTCCTAAACAATTAGCTGATAGAACACTTGAAGTGAAATTTTCATAAGCTGCTCGTGAATAAGCCTGGTTTCATTTTGTCAGAAAAAGAGCATACTGAGATAAAAAATTCAAATGCTAGGACATTACATAGTTTGTCATTGTTATAGTCTTATATTATGCATACAATATTGCATTGTCATGCACTAGACCCATTTTCTTTGGGACAAATGGCCACCTTCCTTTTTGGGATGAATGTAGGCACCAATTGTAGCACTCTAGGGAATCAGACAATAAGCAATACTATTTTCTGTCTCCAAAATGTTCACCAACAATGCCATATACCAGTATAACAAGCAGGGGAAGTTTATTGGACATTGGTTTTGGAAGGCTATCCTTCTGAAAGAGGCTGAGAAGACTAAAGCTGCTCAGAAAGAAAAGCAGAAAAGCTCATGCCATGATCAGAGCAAGCTCTGGGCACACAGCTCCAAGTACTGCAAATCTGACCTGGCGCCTGCCAGTATTGGATCAAAAGTGCTGCAGCCACCTGGTGCAAAGTGCTGCTGGATCAAAATTCTTCAAAAGCAAGTTAATTTTGTACCAGCGGGGTTTGTGCTGCTCTGGGTATCATCTGTTCCCCCAAAAGCTGGCACAGAAGATGGAGGCAGTATAAATACCAAGGCACGTGATGTGAGTAATTTGACAGAAATGGGAGCGTATATTCATGCTCCAGCTGGATCAGTGGGTGATCTGGTGGTGAGCAGTTCTACCAGCAATGAATGTGGCATCACCACCAAAAAAAGAGAGGGGGCTTTCAGACTGAGAACTGCCTGAAAAAGGAGTCCAAAGTACGAACAATTATCCTTTGTTGCTTTATTCTTTCACCAAGGTTTTGACAAAGAAACACCGTTTTGTCAGCTTTTATCTTTCATGTGCTATGGACACTTGTCCAAATGGGGAACAATAGTACATTTAGACTACAACAGAATATTTTGCTTAAAATAGCCCATTTGGCAACATATACCCAAGTTTCATAATAAAACAGCAATGGCCTAGTTCTTTAGTATTTTTAATTAACTGAGAAGACTGATGCATTTCAAATAAGACACAAAACAACAGATAAAGTGTTTTGAGCTGTCATGGTCCTGCCCTCTGCCAAAGAACATATGACTAAATTAAGTCACAAGATTAGGAGATTATTTCTTTCCTTTTTTCTCCTAAATTAATTCTG
>VYZP01009755.1:252-55605 GCA_013400635.1 Hypocryptadius cinnamomeus
TGCCAACTGGTGCTGGGGATGGAAAAGCATCAAATTTCACAAATTGAAAGGCATCATCTGGGTGAAGGGGTATATCAAAGAAACAATCTTTGAGATCAATAATTGATAATTTCTAGTCTTTGGGCATCATGGTTAGCGATGGTAGGTGGGGTTGTAACAAGCCCAAGTCCTCAATGACCTCACTGATTTTCCTCAAGTCCTGTAGCAGGTGCTACTTGTCTGATGTTGCTTTTCTTGCAATCACAAGATTGCAAGAAATTATGTGGCAAGATGCTGCATTTCTGAATCACAAAAACTGACGTATTCCATGGGCTGGTAGTAGCTGTGATGTGTCCCTTCTCAAGTTGTTGCTGGACCAGAGACTAGAGTGCAACGAGTTTATCTTCAGGCAGAGGCCATTGGTTTACCCATACAGGTTTGTTGGTCTTCCATGTCAATTTGGGGGTAGTGTCACACCACCCAATGACCCCAATTAAAAATCTGTTCCAAGTCTCAGGCCCCATTGAGAAAACGTATCCCATCCCCATGGTACCACATAAGCCCTTGCCACAAATGGCCTGGCAGTGGCAATCTGGTCTTCTGGTCCCTCAAATTTGACAAGATGCATGCTTCTCAGGCTATCACTGCTTCCTCCAATGCCTGATAAAATCCCTGGAGCACATGCCAGTGTCCAGCCTGGAGGCCATCTGGAGCATTCTATGGTGGTCACATCCATTCCTGTATCTGTTATTCCTGAGAGGATAATTTTCTTGCTGTTTAACTCAAGTGCACATGTTAGCTTGGGTCTACCTTGACTGATAATTTCAGTCTATGCCACCAGGCACTCTTTGGAGTCCCTCTCAGGGAATAAAATTGCTTGGGCGATTGTCAAGCCTTGGGGGATAAAGCAGCGTGGATCAGGGCACACAGCTAGGACAGTGATTTCCTGTTGAGAGGTGACTGATAATACAAAAGGGAGGACAAAACTCTTCAGTGTTGGACCTGCACTTCCCCAAAATTAATAGTTCCTGGGGCTGATCTCGATCTTCAAGCCCCAACTGTCCCGTGGAGATAGTATGGGTACAGTAATCCATTAGAATCCCTAACCTGGCATTTGCCAGGTCCAGCTTGACAGCTGTGGGCAGGGTTGCTGGAAACTCTACAATGGTGTGCTGGAATTCTGGACCACTGGTTCTTAAGTGGTAACGATGTCTGGAACACTTGTATCATACATAGCGTGGGACCGTCCTGCACTCCACTGGGTGTTTCCTGGCAGGCAGCTATGGTTCTCCTAACTCAAACAGGATCTATGAGATTGCTGGAACTTTCCCCTGCTTCCCCAGGTCCTAGGAGCAGGTTTTGCTCCTCACTGGGGGCAACCCCTTGCAAAATGCCCAATCTGGCCACATTCAAAACATTGTACTTGAGCCTGATGTTGTTGCCTTTGGGGAGTGACCTGCATAGCAGCTAATGCTTTAGCAACCTCTTTTCCTATTGCCTGCACCTGGAGATTTGTAGAGTGCTCTGGAGTGCTCAGGTGATTGCAGGCCTCAAGCATTTGAGTCAATGTAGGTTCAGGATCCAGTGGTAAAGCTCTCAGAACCTCCCTGCACTCTTGATTAGCATTTGAAATGGCCAATATTTTGAGCAACTCCTCCTTAGCTTTTTCCTGCAAGACTTGTCTCTCAATACCCAGTTGGAGCCTGTCAATAAATTTCATATAGGGCTCACTCGGACCTTGCTTAATGTCCACGAAATCTAAGGATGGTTGGCTATTGTCAGGCACCTGTATTAAAGCCCTTCTGGTTGTATCTTTAATATCATTTAGAACTGGCCTTGGTAGGTGGTGTGCCTGATCTTCTGGCTCAATGTAAGCCTCTTGTCCTGCCAGATGGTCGATGGTCAAGGCAGCCCATTCTTGGTCCCCAGCACAGTAATTTAGCAGCTGATTTATTAGTCTCTTCCATTCCCCTTCCCAAAGGGTATACTCAACATTGAGAACAACAACAACATTGTCATGATGTATTTCACATCAGAGGGTACCAGCCCATGTGCTGAACAGGTAGACAACACTAGGTTATTAAAACACAATGAATTCGTTCCATATTATCTAGCAGTCTTACCTAATCCTTTTACCTCCCTGTACACCAATGGTTCCCACTTTGGATTTTGATTTGCACCCCTTCAATACCATACTGGGAAGGCAGTAAATTGTGACACAAGTTCCCAATTCCTCTCCTTTATTGTGGCCTTGTGTACCTTTTCCCAGGGATCTTTGGTGACTTCCAATCCAGGTGGGCTAAGGGCTTCCTCAGAGGAGTATGGTGAGGAAGAAGAAGAGGAAGAAGAGGAGGGAGAAGAATCACTGGACACAAGAAAGACTCTTATATTGTTACTAGATTAGTGGCAGTAGTGGTTATGTTCTGGTGTAGGCTTCCGAGCAGGCTTCAATGTGGGTCTTGACATGGATTTCATGGGCACTGCCATGTTGGAAGGTAGCCCTCCTGGAGCCCTGATGGATGTGCTTCCGGCTTTCCAAGAAGGGGTGTGACTAAAGGATGAAGTTCCGGGTTCCCTGAGAGAGATATGGCTTGAGGTTGGAAGAGCATTTCCCAGAATGGCAGGGGTGGTATTAGAGGAGGAGCCTTGGGGAGGACAGCTGACTAGGTTAAATGCTGATCAGTATGATTTCCGGTGGTGTTAAAAGAGGGATGAGGAGAAAGCATGGGAATAGGTGACAAAGGAGCTGGGGAGGTCTAAAATGGTGTGGCCATCGCCATTTTGAGCCGTATATGGAGGGACAGGAGGACACAGGGTGATGGAGGGCGAATTAACTCTGGGTCTGGGCGCTGTAACCATAGCATGATCAGTCCCAGAGGTAGTCAGAGGGATTAGAAGGATAGGGGCATGAAAGGGAGGGAGAAGCTTGCATTACAGGCTCCCACAAACTCAGCAGTACCCTTAGTGGGCTCCGCTCTTGTGTCCCAGTCCCAGGGACAGAGGGTTCAGGGGTAATCAAGAAGAGGCTCGAAGAACTAGGGAAAGTGGGGCTCATGACAGCAGGGGTAGGACTTGATGTGGAGGTTGGACTCGACATGAAAGGGTTACTCGACATGAAGGGATTAAGGGAAGGATTGGGAACCGGAGAGGAAAGGTTTCGGAGGGAATGGATGGGGTTAACAGGGGAATTGAACTTAGCCCCTAATTTAATAACAACATAAACAGCCCAAAATACCAGAAATAAACTTAATGTCCCAGAGTCCCTTTTTGTACTCAAATCATTAATTTTATCCCTGTAAGAATCCCAAAACCCTGCAAAACACATATAGTCCCCTTTAACAGAAGGAAAATGATGAAAAATCCACTTAATAATTCCCTTAAGCTCCCCTTTGACAAATCCCTTCCCATATTTAACCAAAAGCCCCTTAAGACATTCATACACTTCCCACTCTGCCACGGACGATCCCAGTCCCATGGCTAACCAAAAAAAACCTATGCTTCCCCCCATGGACTCACCTGCACTCCGATGCAGGGTGGGTCACAACCCTCGTACCACCTCAGGAGTCCCCAGCTGACCAACAGCGCTTTTTCTAAGAGTTCCTTGGGGTCAGTTAACCAGACTATCTCCCCATGCCAGAGGTCAGCTTGTCCCTCTTGCAGCCAAGGACAATAAAACTTGGGCTCCTGTCCTCAGGTTGTGGCTTTCCTAACCAGGAGCTTATGTCCCGCGATGGTTGTTTGGCAGGTTGACAACTGGAGACCCTTTCAGGACCCTCATTTAAGGGGTCCCTTGTATCTATGCCACTCTGCCCACTGCCCATAAGGACAGAAATTATGCAAAATGCAAGTGTGTGACATAGTCTATGATTATATGTTTATTTTGCCTGGATGTTGACCTCTGTGTATATAATATTTATACACTGCGCATTAGGAACATCAGAACCTATCCTGTCAGGGAAGCTTATCCATTTACTAGACTGTCATGATACGGAAGCAAATTTCCTCCTTTTCTTTTTCAATAAGGCAAAGTTTCTTACCCATCAACTTAAATTGAGACCAATTTAACACTGTTTTTGTGATTCCCTTGTGTTAAAGCCAGTAGGATTATAACCCATGTAGCCCAAAGGTGATGAGCCTTGCCCCAGCTGCATGAATACTGAGCACAAGCCCTCAGCTTGGTCCCAGAGAATGATTCTGGGGTAATCAAAGCAGCTAGGCATGTGTCAGGTACAATGTAATTGTTATCAGTTTAGGCTCTCACACTGAATAACGACTGAGGAAGGAGCTCAGAGAAACAAATTACCATGTCTTGTCTCTGTATGACTAAATCTTTTTCTGCCCTCAGGTGTAAGCTCAGCCTAAAAAATAAGATTACTGGTTTTGCATGTTTAAGACTAAATAACGAGATGATACTTCATTGAATGGTCTGGCTGGCGATTTTTTGTTAGCCTCAAAATCAGACCTGAATTTTCCATTTCTTATGGGATATTTTTGGTTTCTTTTGTCTCTTTCCATCAATGGATTTTTTTTTCTAAGCTGTGTTTCTTAGGTCATTACAAGTTTGACCTAACTCTGCAAGATGCAAGAAAATTACATTTGAGACATTTCTATTACCTTACCAGAAAGAGAGATAAAGATGACTGATTTGAAGTCCTCAGGTTCTAATTTCTATCTATTTTGAAAAAATGGTGTGATATTCCCTTTTCTGTAAGTCACTGGGAACTTCACTGACTATCATGACTTCTCTAAAGACATCAAATACCTGCCAAATAAAATAACAAAATTAAACAATTTTAAGTGTTCAACCAGGGAAAAATTACTAGTTCTGTGTTGAAATTCATATACAGAGCAATATTTATTTTTGTCTTCAAATTATTTGAAGAATGCCACCCACAGAAGTAGACATAATTAGGTCTTGAAATGAAGCATTGTATTGTATGTATAGATGAAATTATTCCGAAAGGTGTAAGATCTCTTCTGTTTTAATTTTAGCCCTCCTTTAAAGGGAAAAAAAATTAGTTGTTGGGCTTCGCTTCTCTTTGGCATAAGATGTGCAAAATCATTGGAGTAACACCAGGGACTAATTTGCTTCCTCTCACATCTACAAATCCGATAAATGAGTGAAAGAGGACTGCACTTTGGTGAACTAACAGTTCCTGATAAGTGAATAAAAAGATGATGAAGTCAGCTTTTCACTGAGAAGCCTCTCAAGGCAAGATGGCCTTGAGGCTGATATCAGTCACTCTTCAAAGCTTTCAACATCATGCATTTTTTCAAATTGAGACCTCTTTTCTCTCTTTAACCTACTTTAACCTCCTCTTAGAAGGAATATAATCAGGAGTTAATACAATGTAATATATTGGAAAGGCATATTGGAAAAGAGAAAATCAACATTTTCTGTGATAGAAACTTTTTATTTTCTTTTTGCTATTTAGATAGCTGAAAAAAAGATGAGAGAAGAGATCACAAATGGTCTGGCTAAACAGAATCTAAACAGAACATCCAAATGGAAGAAACAGCCCCTGTCAGAAGGCTTAAAAAGTAGTAAAGAAACACATGTATATATGAAGCTGTCTGGATCTGTCAGGACTGACTCTGGCTGATATGTATTACTTATCTTGATTACTGACAATGATAGCACTCCATTCTCAGAGAGAACATAGCAATTTTTCTGCTCCCCCAATAAAAATACAAACCACTCTGTGAACTCCAAGTGCATGTTCCCAGACAGTGCTTTATGAGCAAAGAGGGATATAAAATTTATACGAGGGTTGAATGCAAGAACATTAAAATGATTCTTCCTAAGTTTGTATAGCAACCAGTGCACAGCCTAATATGCTACACTGTTTTTAAAACCAGAAATGGAATTAAAATACTGTGAAAAACTGTGTGACTTTGTTGTTGTAAGTTTACTGGCAGAAACTTTCCTTTATGCTTCAATTATTTTCATATTTCTGTGTGACCCCTGTACAGCAAGGAGAGGTTACAGTATTTCAGCATTAAGAAAGAAATGCAAACACATCTAAGTTAAAAGACAAATGTGCTACAAGAACACATGAAAGTAGACTAGTTGCAAGCCAAAAAGGGACTAGAAATGGGAAGAAAGCTGAACTCTCAAAGAAAGGCTTTTCTGAAACCATTTTCAAGTAGAAGTATTAGAGACAAAACAAATGAACTAGTTTTAAAGAGATTGGTCACTAAATGAAATAAATTATAGTATTGTGTGCACAATCCCAGTGGCCTGTGTCCAATGGTTATATCCATACCCTTCCATCTTACTGTTACCACCCTGCAGTATCTCGAAGTACCTTTGTAGTAATCCAGTTGTGTTCACACTGTACTATAAGGTACCTAAACCACAAATATGCTGCATGTTCACCCAGCCCATTCTGTCACTCATTCCATGATGCTTTACTTTTTTCACATGACGGAATTGGACTCTAACAGTGTATACATTCAGTGACCTCTCTTTTTTCTCAGCTTTTGCACACTTCCCTTTGCATACGTATTCTTTTGATGTTGCGTCCCGATGGCGGGAGTGACGATCGGCACACGGGCCGGGAGGGGCCGTGCCCTGCCTCAGGCAGGCAGGATCGCAGTCTGGCCACTGGCTGGGGTCACGGGCCGCCAGGGAGCTGCCGAACAACGCGGACCCACGTCTGAGAACCGGAATAAAGGAAAAAGGAAGGACTCTGTGCTTGCTTCTCTGAGCTGCTTTTATTCTTTCCCGTGCAGGAGCGGTGCCGGGACAGGCAGCGCTGCGCGGGCATTATTCTTCCCCGCCGTGGTAGCAGCGCCGAAGCTTCAATGCCGCGTGGAAGCGGCGCAGGTACTGCAGCGCCGTGCAGGCGTTCTTCCTCGCGGTGCTGAAGCAGGGCAGGTGACACCGTGCCGCCCGGGTGTTCTTCTTTCTCGCGGCAGAGAGCGGTGCCGAGGCTGCGAACCGCAGCGCCGCGCAGGTCCGGGCAGGGCGCGGAAGCCGCGAGGCTCGAAGAGGGAGCAGTGGCAAAGAGCCGGAAACAGAGAAAAACAGTGGCTTTTATGGAGTGGGGAGTGGATTCTCGGGAGGAGATCGTCTGACGAATTCAAGGGCTAGATGGGAGGAGTCTGGGGGGACAAACACAAAATGGAGTGGGAAAGGTACATGCCAATGACAGACGGAAAATATCATAACTGATAGCGAATTTTCTGGATAAATGGGTGCAGCAAATTATGACAGACAGGATGCAGGGGTAGGATTTTGGAGGATAGAGAGGGAAGAATCTGGAATTATCATAACTGCCACGGAGAGAAGGTGGGAAGACAGGTGGTAAACAACTTTAGACAGAGACTAAACATATAATCTTCGAACCCCCACTGCCACAGTTCAGGAGAGACTAAACATCTTCAAACCACCACATTCTTTATGAACAAGCTGGAGAAGGATGATGCGAGATTGGTTCTTTGTGACACCACTATACATGACAGAGTCCGGGTGAGTCTACCCAATTTTTGCAATAAGTAATGGAGGAACTCCAAAGGTATGTACTCATTGAGCCTTTGTGCAAGAAAATAGTCCTGTCAGCAGAAAAGCTGCATACCTTTTCCTGTACCGTGTTGGCAGAGAAGCCAGACAAATCACGTTCATGTGAGGCGAGATCTCCTCATCCTTTATCATCTAAATGATTTTTTCTGTCTGCCTTTTCCTTCCATTATTTCGGACTTGTCTCTTTTGTGCAGGAAGAAAAGTTGCACATTTGGCACTATGACACTGGGGTCATTTGAACACCATGTGAAAAATACAGGCTGTCTCCTGGCATCTTTCCAGTTCAATGGGGTGAGGGGTCCTGCAAACTTATTCCCTGCTGCCACACAGAAAATTCTTCAATAAAATAACCTGGCCACTTGTGGATAGCAAGCTGAGAACTTGTATCAGCCAGGGTCTCACTGATAAAACAAACAACCATTTCTTAGGAGAAGCTGCAAAGATCTAGCTAGTCAAGTAGTAGGAGGACTCACAGGCAGCTTATCCTAGTTCTTATGACTAGTCAATGTGATACTTGAAACCAGCGTTATTGCACTACTTTTGATGTTCTGGAGGTATGCTCTGAATACCAGAGATGTGTTAAAACAGACTCCACAATTCTGCCATGTTAGATTCAGTGCAAGGCCTATCAGTGTTGATTACTGTGCTATGTGCCCGGGCTATACATTAATATTATCTTAATGTTCCCAAAAATATTTTTTAAAAAAAATATCCTTGTGTTATAAATTAATAGTAAGTTCATTGTCTACTTCTTACATGATCAACATGTTTTGTTCTAAAATATATTTATGGAAAAACTTGAGAGAAAATATTGTAAAATGGTCAAAACAGATTGGAGGTTTTATTTTGTGGAAAAAAAAATTCCATTGGGAGATCAAATGTGATCATTAAAGTGCTGTTAATTAATTCAAATTTATATTTAGTATTAACCATAAAAAGCAAGTTTTTAAAGCCCTGTGTCTTCTAATTTCTTCAGGCTAGCTGTTTACATTTGTGCTCATTGTTGCATTGCTATGTGTCTAAGCCTTCTTGTAAAGTGGCAAGGTGTGAACAATCTAAGAGAGATGGGGATCATAATTTTTCTAAAGCCTATTTGGGAGAAAATTTCAGCTTTTAGTCGCCCTAAACTACCTCATGTTCTGAGTGCCCTATTGTATGGGAGAATAGTGAATAATCCGTCTATAATTAGCCATGTTATGATCTTTCTATTACCCTAATACATTTTTCTTTAGAGCAAAGAGAGAATTGCTCTTTCTTTCTTCCTCACTGATATACAGCATTGTTAAAAAGCAGATGGAATATTTTTCTAACCTTTCTCTATATCTTCTGCTGGAGGCTAGCGTATTGTGTAACAAATTACTTGTGGCTCTGGGATGGATGAATTTGCAAGTATAATATGGTGTAGACTGAATAAAAATGAAACCATTGAAAAATACTACCAAAAGAATTATGATGTTCTAATGCACTAACTTAAAATACGGCATTCTTTTTTCGAAGAAATGTTTGCATGTGCACATACAAAGACCAATATATGTTTGCATATTATATACAGAGAGAGAACAAGAAGACAAAAGATCAGTGTGACCTTTTTGAAATCAAATCTAGTAGCACTGATTACACCAGTTACTCATTTGGCCCAAGGTGAGCTATTTAGCAAACTAGCATCAGAAAGGCCTAAGAGATGAGGCAGAATATATCTTATGAACTTTAATGTGAACAACATTTCCAATAATGTTAGGTGGGTAATAGCTCAGAGAAGAAGTAATTTTCTTCATTCTCTTCCTGGATACATAATGCACATTATGGAATCAAATAATGGGACAAATGTATGAGAGATGATGCAGTGAAATACTCTGCCTGGGAAGCATAGAGAGGCTCATACTTAATTATGAAAGGCCTTAAAAAAATGGTGGGGTAAAGGAAAAGGAAAATATTGTTGGATGTGATAAGAAATTGCATAATTTCTGAACTAGAATTTATGTGAATTGCACAGTGTCACAAGTTAATTTTGTGGTAAGTGAAAGCAAAACCCCATCTGGAATCTACAGGTGGGGTTTTTTAACCCTTCAGCTGTAGCTATTTTGATATAATGCTTCTTTGAAAAAAGTGAAACTGCTTGTGCTAAGTACTGTCTCACTTCCCACACACATACATGACAAGTCTTCCAGACAGAGCTGATATCAACACTTGTCGTTGCTATTACCCAGCATTTCCTGTTACAGAAGGTTGTTCAGCATGTCATATGCATTATTAATTTCTGTGTTTGACCTGAAAGCATACTAACTATATATTTCTCTGCAGGTGGTATGTCATGTAAAGTGTTTTAACATTTCTCCCATACAAATCTTCTTAACAATCAAATATATACTTTGGAATATTCTGCTAAAAAATGTATAAAAATTTAGTTATATGTTCAAATTTTATTAATCAGTGTTGGAAACTGAAAAGACAAGCAAAGTCTTGAAAAGACAAGACAGAAACATAAACACAGAAAAGACTTTTCTCTTTGGCAGTGTTGGAAACAATGATAGCCCCTTGTTGCATGCCATCTGATAAATATTTTACAGGCAGGCAATGCAATTGAGTCTCATTTGCTTGGATACAACAGCTATAAATAAGCAACACAGGGAATCATACAGACTCCTTGAAAGTTATCCTCTTTAAAAATTGAGTAAATTGCTTCTTCTGAGCTTTCTCATTAAGAAAGTAAAAATAATACCTTAATACACTTTGTACAAGAATTTGAAGTATTTCACACATTGCACACCTTGCAGTTTCATTTCTTGGTCCTTGCCACCAGAATTGCTTCCATTTCTTAATTTGTTTATTTGGTTGGGGTTTTTTCTATTTCATAGAAAGCTATTTTATTATATCTTTGTTCTAGTTATTATGGGAAGTCCTTCCTGAAACTATGGTTTAATCCCAGAATGCAGCTACTACGCGCCACACCGCTACTCACTCACTATCTCCTCAAAGAAGTTGGGAAGAAATTCCACAAACCATCTTTTAGCAGAGTATGAATGCAGCCCTGCCAGGGGGATCAGTTGAGTTGGTCCTCCTCAGAGTGTCTGTTAGCAGTTAGGACTTTCTTCTTAGTAACTCCTCAAGGAATTGTAGCCCTTGCCTCATTGGGTGAGTGATTATTCATTCTGCGCCACCCTCTTAGGTCAGTCATGTAGTGCCAATTCCATTTGACATCATTAATCTTTTTTCAAATGTAGATGGAACTTTCGTTAGTTCAATTGGTTTATTTGGTTAACAAGTTTAGAAATAAATCTCATTTAAATATTTTTTTTTCAGTTTTATAAACCTCCATGACATTTTAATTAGTTAGCAGAATGTCAATAGAGGAACTGTTATGGAGGCATGATTGTACTCCTTTTCCTCCAGGAATCAAATGGGTAAAGGAGAAGTGGGTCAACATGACTGCAGAAGTAGAGAGAAAAGAACAACGTCACAAAAACAGTTGTGATGGTGGAGGCAAATTAAACTATGTGTGCCATCCTGGGCACATATCTAATCCAGGCATAGAAGAATTTAAGAAAGCAGCAAAAGATAGAAGTCTCAAAAGGAAAACTGAAAAGAGAAAGGGACCATACATCTCTCTTAGAACAGAAGACTGAAATCGTGATACAACACAAACAAAAAAAAAGCCCAAGCAACCCCCTGCATGGTCCAAATAAAAAAAAAATCATGGGAATGGACCCAAGGAATTGGCCTGGGGATATCTGGGGAGGATCTGAGTAAAATGGTTTAGAAGATGAAGCAGAAGACAGGGATGTGCAACCCCTTATAAAGAAATGAAGAACCTAGTCTCCAAGGTGGTCAGCTCTATATTGTTGCCTATACAGAGATATGACTGTAATGATATACGTCCATGAACAGGATTAGAACTTGCTGAACTACAAGCTAAATTGTCCTATAAAAAGGAGAAGAACTGAAAATCAGTATTTAAGTGAGTTTCTATGATGTGCATGGATTGGATAATTTTAAGTAATGAAGTGACTTGGATGGATTCTGTGATGTCCTCTGTTTCTTATGATTTCTGATCTACACATTATCATTTATCTTAAGCTTCTTTCCTGTTCCTATACTGAATTCAGGAAAGCAAATATGCAAGAACAGTTTTCTTCCTGAGACTAATTTAGAGGAAGGTGGAATCTCAGTGAAATTTTACATTAATAGATCTTGTGGATATGACATAACACTCTTTCAAAGTACTTTCCATTATATTTAAGAAGCCTTTCCTGAAAGAATTTTGGGAAAACTATTTTTTGGGTAAAATCTAAAATGGATACAGAGTCTTATGTTTATTAGAGGACTTCTGGTGAATATGGTTTGTAAGCAACAGAAAAAAGAAAGCACATAAAAAGACCTGTAACAGTCCAGGTATAATTTCATCAGCATGCACAATATTAAATCTATTACTTGCTTAATTTTCTGTATTTTATAAATATAGATGTTCTATTTATTAAAACACATTTCCCTGTCATATCAGAAGTAAAGAGATACAAAATTGTATTTCTTAAGTGGAAATGTAGCTGTATATTTCTTTTATGTACAAGTGTCAATATGAAATCTACAGTACAAGAATTCATATTTGACTTCATTGTTGGCTACACTTTCCATTAAAATACATAGCTCTAATAATGAATAACTCACAAGTCGTACATCAGTCTTAGAGAAATGCATACGTATAATATAAATTATTGAAAAAAATTTCTTTTACATAAAGATACCAAAATTCCTTTAAACTGAAAAGGTATAACATGGCATAAAGGAAATGAAGTATGGAGAGATGTGACATCCTAATGAAAACTGTGACCATTTGAATACCCTTCCAAAGGACTTAGAAGAAACAAAAGGAGCAGGAAACCATGTATGCAAACAAAAACGGATGTTGGTTGGTGTCATTGGGAGCAATTAGCAGATGTCCACCTTAGAAGCCAGGAGGGCTTTGGCAAGGAGTGCTGATAGGGACAGGGGGAAGAGAGGCAGGCGTGCCCAGCCGATCCCCTGGTTGCATAAAGACGGGACAAGAACCTGTAAACGGGTTTGGGCAGGCAGTGGAGCCACGCGTTTGGGGAGAAGGCACTGAAAGGGCCTGCTAAGGAAAGTTCCAATTGCCATTGGGAAAGTGGGCAAAGGAAAGAAAGCCCCAATCCAAGGGGACATCTCCCTTCTTTCAGGACTGCCCAGCCCAAACCCATCCATGCTTCTAGGCCTATCTTAAGTCCCGTTTTTTGGGGCTAAGCGTGGGCAAATCACCTGCCCCTCAAGAGCCACTCTTGGGTTTTAGCCTTGGCTTCCACAGGCGGAGGCAACCTCCTGCTGTTACTAGATGATAAATTTTGTACCCCAGGTTAACTAACACAATGCTTGTTTCCAAAAACTACTGGCCTATGGAAACTGCACAATGCTCACTGTGGAAGAGCAAGACCTGGAAATTCACCAATCTCAGTGTCTCAGTGTCCTGGGAACTGATCCAGGTCATCTGGACCTTTGGCGTTTATAACCACCACGGACATCAAGACAGACCTCCAGGACAGAAAAACATATGTGTAAAAGGGAGGGGAAATATGTGAATGATTTTGGGGAGATGATTATCACATGTATGTTTAGTGTGGGACATTCAATGTATATATATGTAGAATACAGTAAACAGAAACTTCTGTGTGCTCAGCATGCCCAGCTTTGGGGGCTGCAATCCTCCTGTGCTTCCAGCTGAATAAAGAATGTCTGCTTCTTAATGCTACATTTTTGTTAAGAAGTTTTTTTAATTTTACTGATTTTTTGGTAACACTGCTGCTGGTGTGAGCACTCTGAATCCAGCAAATGTGCTGCCGAAGAAGGCCAGCTACGGGCTCCCTAGCAACTGAGGGCACAGTACAGCCCTGTCTGATGGACACATCTGAATGTTAAAATGGACTGTTTAATGAAAGTTTTTAGATTTAGATTATATTAATTACTTACAGTTAAAGAATCAATCAAAACTTTTTTCAGACTTGTTTTCTTTATTACCTTTGTGAAGCAATTATTTAAGGAGAGTGAAATATTTTGACATTTCCACAAATGGCTTTACTGTGACCTTATTAAACATCCTCCCCCTCCACAAAGGGAATGCATGACTGGAGTGCTACAATGGGGGCCAGAAGGATTTCAGATGGAGCAAGGAAGGAAGGAGTAGTGCTGGAATACCTTTGTACATTAGAGAATGTTTTTACTGTGTAGCACTGGAGGACGGTGACAATACAGTTGAGTGTGTATGGGTGGAAATCAGGGGAAAGGCCAAACAGGCAGGCATCCTAATGGAGCCTGTTAGAGACCACACAAACAGGATAAACTCCACTATAAATGGCTGATGATTCAAAACAAGTGCTGTTGTTGGAGGCTTCAGCCTGCCAGACATCTGCTGGATACACAGCACATCAGAGAGGAGGCAGTCTAAGAGGTTTCAGGAGAGTGTGTGGAAGAGAACTTCCTGACCTCCTGGTCAGGGAGGTGCCCCATTGGCGCTGACCCTACCAGGGACAGTGCCCCACTGGACCTGCTGGTTACAGACAGTTTCACTAACTTGAAAAAGTTTTGATTTAAATTTGAATGCCTACAATGTGTTCCAGTATGTATTGTTACAGAGCCTTGAATGACTTTTGAGTTGTTGCTTATACAAGGTCTTCTCAACTATATAAAGAGTCAAATCTTATTAAATAGATCCATTGCAGGTTTAAGTTTGGTTTTACTGTGCTGTACTCTCTTCCAGTGGGTAATTGGCATTTAACAATGGAAAAATTAGTGGCTTCCACAGTGTCTGCTTCTCCACCACAGAAGTATACACTTAAGAAACTGATTAAAATTATCAACAATGAAAAATGTATGTGATAAACCACTTACTACAACTACGTTACCAAACCCAATAGGGCCACAATGCTAGAGCAAGTCAATAATAGGCCACAGAGGATGATTATATTATGGCAACTCTGTAACAAGATTTAAGGCACTGCCTTAATAATCAGGAGACAATTTATTAAGTGGTGCAGGCAGAAGTATTTTAAACTCTGAAGCTCCTTTTTGCATTGTTTCTTGTTTTGCATAAGTAACAATACGTATGATATTAATAAGCACTAGAATGTTTCATAATTGCTGATAAGCATGCTACTCAATTAGGAATAAAACCATGGGGTTTGTATGTTCTTTTATGATTACATTTCTATAGAATTTTACATTCTTCCTTCATTCAATCTTTTACAAGGTTAATTCAAGGATGATACATCCTTTTACATAAGGTCACATTTTAAAAAAGCTTTTATATCAAGTGGACCATGACTGCTCAATATGCCTATTAAAATCATAGATATTGTGCATTACTGAGAAGTGGTACTCATTACTCTAATAGAAAGATGCTCTTTTTTTTTCCCTATTAAAGCTAAAACTAAACCCCCTTGTATATTTGTAGCCTACAAAGAGGCTAGCAAGAAATTAACTTGTAAAACCATAGAACAATACTTTCTATTCATTCCACATAGAACCTCCCATTAAAATTAGAAACAGCATTTCAGTTCCTGGATCCTGACACCTTATGTGGAGTGAAACTCTAAGATGTATGTTCTGTATTCATTCTGTGTGCAAAATTGCCACAGATGTCAGCAGAAGAAAACAAATTAGTTTAGGATTTACCCCGCTGGTATAGTAAGTCAGGCTAATAAGTCATTTAGAAACAATCCCAGGCCCTTGAGCATCTGTGGAGTTAAGACAAGGGCAACTTTCTAGTAACCTCAGGGGAGAAAGTAATCCCTACCTTAAGTTTATGCAGATGCCTATATTTTCCTTCCCTTCCTAAGCACAGTCACACTTTCACATTGGTTCAAATGCCACATATTTGTCTCACAGGGATATAAATGGACTGAGCATACACAATACACCAGTGAAACATCAGGAAATGGAACTGGAAATGAGCATTCTTCCCTACTAACTAAGGGACAGGTATCTTCAGTACTTCAAGGCTCTCTAATATTTCCCAAATGACAGCAAAAAAATACAGTTAATGAGAATTAATATCTGCCATAGCAAACAGGTACTGTTAAGCAGACTCCTGTTTTTCTTCTCTCAGTGATGAACCTCTGAGGAGCATTGTTTACAGACTACAAAAAAGCTTAGAAATAACTTGTACGAATTTATGGTTTTGTGCACAAACAACTCCAAACTTTAAAGGGGAGTATTCTCTAACTGTTTCAGCCATGTTTGATGGTTGTCACAACCTCAAACTACACTAACTCTTATATCTACTATTAGTTGCCTTGATCAGTAATCTTTCCTAGCAGCCAAATTGCTAATGTGTCAAATTTTCACTTTGACTTAAAAGGAGCAGATCAAAATAAAAATTTTGATCTGTCACTTGGACTGCTTCTTGGAGCAAGAAGTAAATCAAATTACTATGGATATCTCTAGATGAAAGAGTGGCAATAATATACTGTGGTAGTGAAATTAATGTCAAAAAATATGTCATTCACATGTGTTGGAAACTTCACCTTTGCATTTGAGAAGCATCCAAGCACAACGTATAAAACTACTATCAATTTTTACTTCAAAATTTATTATTATCAATTCCACCAAGGTCTCCAATTGCTTTACTATATATCACATCCTAAATCAGGTCCTTGAACTGCTGAACTTCCTTGAGCTCTTCCCTTAAAAAAACTCAATCCAAACCAAACCAACCAACCAAACCAAACTAGACAATCAACCAGTCAAAAAAACCTCCTCTTAGTGTACGTCCCTGCAAAACCAAAGGCAAAACCAAACATAAAAAAGCACTTCACCTGACATGAGAAAAGAAGTTACTTAGCACTATAAAATCAAATATAATAATAACGCAGAGATGTAGGTACGCAATAGAATTGTAATCCTTCTAGACTATGAAGGAAATAATCAATCTGACGTAGAAAGAATTTGTGGTTGTTGTGGTTTGTTGCAGAAACCATAGAATATGGTTACTTTAAATGCTATGATACTGTTCATAGGCTTGCCAGGTGGGCTACTGATACAGAGTCAAGTGTCATAATACTAATAAAAATTTAATGCAACTTTTGAATCATCTAACATAACCAGATGAGTTTCGTTTGTATTTTAATATCTATTGTTCCTGTTGTTGTGTTCTGCACAAGGAATAGACCAAAGTGACACATCCTTTGCACTTTTATGCTTTATTCAAGATTTTTTTAAAAAGGCTGTGAATGAAAGAGCTTCTCAAAGATAAAAGGAGGTGATATTTTCTCTGAGGTATACTCATTTCAGAGGAAACACCTTTCTATGGTCAACACTGGAAACAAACATGTAGCTACTGAAAAGTTAATGAAAACCTGTTGTAAGTTTGCCCTTATTAAAGATATTATCCAGTATCATCATCTTCTTCTTCTTCTGTTTTTGTTCTCAAAAATGAATGTAGCAATGAACAAAACAATCTTTATCAGTTTGTAGTCCTTTCAACGTCTCTAACTTTTCTGCTTCAATTTCTACTTCTATTCAGCTAGCTAATGATTGTCTTTTATAAGCAAGAATGTATTTTCCACCAGTAGTCTGATAGATATTTTTTTATCATATATTTCAATCTGCTTTTAGAGCTGTAACTTCTAAAGCCATGACTTTTGAAAATTCTTCTTGAAGGAAAATGAATAATAAGTATGTGTTGTATTTTTGATAGAAATGTTATACGAGTACACAATACTTTCTAGAGAAATTTACAGCAACTTCAGTATTAGCCACGTGGTTGTCTGAACACCTGGAGTAATTTGGCTTATTTTACTGTCCTGTTTGGAACTCCATTTTACTCTTCCCTGCTCAGAATAGGGTCAAAAAGTATAAAAAAACCCTGTAATTGTGCTAACAAGACCAAGAAAACCTTCATCACTTTTTCCTTCATCTCAGCTTGTTCTTTTCTTTCTTTGTACTCCCATAGCATCCATTTGAATTACTTGGCAAACTCTGCGAAATGAAAATCAAAATTGACGGCATCTAGAAAAGAACACTCTACCCTTGCATACTTTTCAGCCAAATGCTTATTTTAAGTTATGAATAAAAGTATCAGGACATTAATATAAGTAGAAGCTTTAATGATCCACTTGTGTTTGGGTGAGACCCAAAAAGCTTCCTAGTGTTCAATTTTGATATGAAATATGTTTTGTGTCCTGCTCTTATTAGAGACTCTCAACATGCACAGACTGTCTTAAAACCTGATTTCTTGCCATCAAATGCAGTCACTAATGTGATTTTTTGTTTATATTAATCAGCTTTGATAGAGAATCTGTCTCAATATAATTTGAATTTACAAATGTTTTTGTAATAGCTCATTGATATTGTTAGAACTGAGAAGAATAGAATAAATCCACACAGGCAAGGAAATGTGAGCTTAAAAAGACACAGGCTTTTGAAAAGATATATTTTTTTGAAGACCCATAACTCTTTTCTATTTCTTTGGGGCACAGATTATGTTATATTCTGTTCTCACATTTGCAGGTTAGAGGAAAGTAATGTAAATTTCTTTTTTTTTCAACTGTATTGAAGATGAACAGAATTCAAACGTGTTGGTGATGGCACATCTGCAGCACAAATAGTGTCTTGAACTCTTTGCTTTTAGATATATACACTTGCTGTATTTTCCTCTCTCAAGACTGGATTTACCTAATAGACTTTGTTCCTTCCCTTATGCCTGGGTTAGAAATAGGACAAAAAAAAAAAAAAGACATGGATTGATGTCTTGTCCAGAAAGAGTCTCACTTGTGAGTTCACAAAGAACATCATGTTCTGGGTGCCAGGAGCACATTTGTTAGGAGACGCCAGCTCTGTATTGCTTGGTTTAATGGTGCAATGGGGTAGAACATACTCTGTTAAAATAATTCAAAAGAAGATATCTAAATAAGTTTGAACTGCGAAAGAAAATTAAATTTAGTATATCTAAGATGGGTGGGGGTTTTCTGTTGTTTCTTTTTGTTTTGATGGGGTTTTTCCCTGAACTGAGCACATAGGGGTGGACTCTTCATTAAAATAAAGAATTTTACTTCCCCATTTCTGTGTCAGGTTCAGATTCTTACTATGAGATATGGAGCCATAACTACTCTTAGAAGCGAAGTTCAGCAAAATTGTTGATTAAGATAAAACAGAGTTTGTTGATCAAGCCTTTTTATTTCATTTACTAAAATTTCTAGCAGAAAATCTTCATTCTCCTTTTGCTTAAAAACATTTGAAACAATGTCCCACAATGGAAAATGTTAGGTCTCCAGTTATTTGGAAGTAGCACTACTTGTTATGCACAGAATATACTCGCACAAAATTTTTCTTTATTAAAACCTACATTAAATTAATTTATGCCATTGTTTTCTTATCATTTAAATCTCTAACTATAATTAGGCAATTTTTGAACAAAAATACCCTGAAATGATAATCACATCAAACTAATTTTATTTAGTTTGAAGAACTAAATTCTGCTACTCTTTCTCTTTACATAAGCTTTGTTATACATTAAGTCCCAGAGAGCATATCAAAAAAAGGGATAACTTAATAAATTTTATTATAACTTCATCATGCATAGATGGTGGGCCATGGGTCAAACTACGCTACCATTTAAAAGCATCTCCAAGAATTAATCCAATATTCTTGACTGGCAAAATACCAATCTTCCTCTACTTTTGCACTGGTGGCTTTGGTAAAATCAATACCCTAAGCAAAAAAGACTGTTATTCCTCCCCACTCCTTTTCAGAAATTCATAAACAATTAGATCTGTGGAAGAGATTGTTCTCTGTATGCATGCTTTTTTAGAGGTAAATAAATTGCTACTTATTTTGTAGGAAGCAATAAATAAAGATTAATACCTAAAACTAACTGACAAGCAAAGTGTTATCCTTTTGCAAGTACTTATAATTCTGCAGATGCTTCTAGTAATTCATCAGTTAGGCTTCAGAAGTGGACTACTTGTCTGGGGGACATTAAAAACTTCTTTGTCAGCAAGAATCACAAACCTCATAAGAGAGAAACAATCCAGCAGCTGGTGGTAAATAAGCATGGGTTTGTTAGGCTGGGACAATATATTGAGTGGTTTATCTCCATTTTCCCTCTCTGACATATAGGAGGTGCTATGGAAAACCACTAGATTTTACTGAACTGGGTTCATAAATAGACATAGATATCTATGGCAAGAACTATGCTGTCCTGAAACACCTATGGAGAGGAAATATGGTGAATGGTTTATACCTATATCCAGTGAGGATCAAGAAACCATTTCTTAACTCACCCTAAGGGAATATAAACTCCTTATTTGAGTTTTTAGTTATACCATTTGCAACCTAATATGAAAATATTTTCTAAGGAGATGGCCATGTAAGCCTAAATTCAACCTTCCATTTGATGAGGTCAAAATTACTCATGAAAAATGCTGTATCCACCAGGTATCAAGTCAATGTCATCTTATCACATTCTCTCACTTTCTTTCTCCCTGCCTTATGAATGCTGAATTACTGGCAGTTGCAAAGAATCATCCAGCATTGTGGAGCACACACCTGCCCAACAGGTGGCTAAATCATTTTGTGAAGCAGCAGATTTGAAACTTCTTAGGCAAAACCAGAACCTGAAGTGAAACACCCTACTCTTCAGTTCTCTAAGACATTTTGTTCTTCAATAAATAAATAAAATAGAGTATATAATTTTCTTATTCTGTGTTTTATATAATTACAGTAAACAATATATTTTCTAAAGTGTAGTCTCATATCTTGACATTGCGTCTCGGTCGCGGGAAGCAATCGGGGCACGTGCCAGGAGTGGCTGTGCCCTACCTCAGCTGCCAGCTGGCAGGGTCATGGCTTGGCTGCTTGAAACACGGGTTCAACACCTAAGGGATCGTAATAAAGGAAATAAGGAAGGACTCTGTGCTTGCTTCTCCGAGTTGCGTTATTTCTCTCCCGCGCAAGGATGGTGCTGCTGGGGTGGCGCCACTTGGAATCGGCAGCGCGGCACAGGAGCTGTTCTTTCCCGCGGTGGCAGCAGCGCCGGCGTGAGACGGATGACACAACACTCGCAGGCAGCGGCAGAGACAGCGGTGACAGTCTCTCTCTGTCCCTGCGTGGGGGTCACACCGCGCTGGCAGCAGCAGCACGTGGGCAGCGGTGGTCATGAGAGCGATCCCTCTCTTGGCAGGAGCCGCGGCCGGGTGGGAGGCGGCAGCGGCGCCGGTGGGAGTGGGGCAGCCAATACTGCCAGCGATCTCTGTCCCTCAGCAGGAACTGCAGCTGCACTGAGCAGCAGCGGCACTGGCAACGCTGAAGGGTGGGATGGCCGAAGCCAAGTGGGGCGTCCGCCTTTCTCACAGTGGAAAGCGGAGCTGGCTGCAGAGGCCTGCAACCACGGCGGGTGTCGGCGGGAACGGCATCCGGAAGAGCACGGAAGCTGCACAGCTTGAAGTGGGGGCAGTGGCAGAGAGTGGGGAGGCAGAGAAAACAGCAGCTTTTATGTAAGAGAGAGTGGAAAACTGGGGTGGGGGGAAGGTCAGAAACCAAGGCAGGAAAGACATAAACCAATAGCAAAGAGAAAAACCTTAACTAACAGAGAACTTTCCAGGCTAGGGGCAAAAACCACTCCAACTGCCATGGCTAGACAGGAGGGAAACATAGACTAAACATTTTCAAACTGCCATTGCAACCAGACAGTGACAGACTAAACACACCCAAACCCACTGCAACAGGAGACCAAACAACCTCAAAAGACCCCCACTGCTACAGTATCTGATATATTAGATGAGCTCTGAGTCAAGTGCATCTTGCTTGCAGACTCTGTTCCTGCTGAAAGGCTTCAATGTGCTTGACAGATGCTGGAAAACAGGCACAGCAACATATAAGCAGTCCAGGGGATTCCTGGAGTATGCTAAGGATAATTTTTAATCCAGGTGATAGACCACAAGATTGGAGGATTGAAATTACTAGACTTGTTGCTTACCAGGATGCATGAAGTAATTAGAGAGGTCAAGATTGGTTGAACCTGGGCTTAAAGTATCATGGCCTGCTGAAATTCACATGCTGGAAGTACATGGGCCAGGTGAAGACTAGGTAGGACACTGAATTTTCAAAGACCATCTAATCAGTTGTTTAAGGAAAGGGATCCCCTGTAAAATTGGTCTCAAGATAAGAAGGGCTGAATAGAGCTTGAGCTCTTTAAGAATTTTGTTCTTAAAACACAAGGACTGTCATTCTCATTCCCACATATTCCCAATATGTAAGAATAAAACACAGGCAGAGGCAACTGGGACATGTGTCCCGTGACCTATGTAGGGTGAGGAAAAGGAATGACAGGGCACTGTCAAAGGAATGACAGCTGGAGTTTCATTTGACAAGGGATGCTAAAACTAAGAGTTTTGGCCACAAAATGAAGATTAAAAAAAATATTTATCTGATTAATAGGTTAAGAGAACTCATGACAATTGACACGGAGAAGGCTGAAATACTCCACAATATTTTTTATTTTCTTCAGAATATTTTTTCAATATTCTGTTTTCAAGGGTGCTATCTCTTCCCACATCTTAAGTTCCTTAACATCAAGGTAGGGACAGGACAACAAGCAAGCTCAGATTTGAGGCCATGTGAGTCTCCTGAACATGCACAAGTACATTCCAAAGTCTTCAGGAAATTGTCTGATGTATTTGCCGAGCCACACATTTGAAAAGTCATGACAATCATACGAAATCTATTCTTTCTTGCTAATATGTAAAAAATCCTAGAAGAATCTGGAAAATGTCTAACCTGCCACACAACGTCAGTGCCCTGTTAGCAAAATAGCTTGTTTCTCTGTTTCTGTCTTGAACAGTATTGAAGAAAATAACTATTTAGAGCCCAGGAAGGATTTGGACTATGCAATACTGCTTTATGTCCTTCTGAAATGGTTTCCCTAAATACCTAAAGATTTGTTATATCTGATTGGAAAAATTAATTATAGGTTTTTCAGTAGATACTAAAATTTCTCTACAGGAAAAAGTAATCTTTTAAAATTAAGATTAAAAAAATTAAAAAGAAAAGTAAGAAATAAACAAATCTAACTACCTGCTTCAAGCTTACCTAGATTGAAATATTCCACATATTCCAGTCAAACTGCTATGTTTGATTTTGGGTTTGTCATACCCATTCAATGTTTCCTTCTGCTGACAAAATGCTTGATACAATCAGTATTTCATTTGTGTCATACTCTTCTTTTCTCTTAAGGTCTAGTCATTCTGCAGCTGGACTACAGCTGCTGTGATATAATGCAGACTTCAGCACCCTGAACTACTGCAAGGCATCAGTGTATCCCAGAATTTATGGGCTGGCTGAGGAGCATCTGTTATAAAGAAGAATGTGATTTTGTGGCACCCAAATGACAGCCAGATCGCACCTAATACTGCAACTCCACTGAACAGTAAATAAAGTTGGACCATTCTGGGATACAGAGTTTTAAAGATACATTGAACAAGCTGAAATAAAGTATTTTTTATTTCAAGATTGTCAGTGTTTCCTCTTAGTGGACACATAGAAAGGCAAAATTGTTTTGCATATTTTTGATATCTCCAAATGTCTCTAGGATCCATATATTTTAGAAAGTATGTGAAATTAATTAATGACTTTTATTGTCCACTTGCTATAATATGTGCCTAATTAAAGCTGGAAAAAATTTTTAAAAAAGATACTATGATGGGTTTTCAAGAAAAAAATATATTTTGGAATGATAGTGGGAAAAAAGATGAGCATCTAGTTGTAAAAATATTGTAAAAATATACATTATTTTGAGTTCTTTATGGGAAAAATTATGTACTTCAAAACATGTTGAGCAATTAAATTTTGCCAGTCCTACAGGAAAAATAAACCAGGAGAGGATACACCCATCACAGAAGTTATCTACTGAGAATTTTTCATCTATTCAGATGAAGATCATCTCTTAAATATATTCAGTAGCTCAGTTTTAATACATGGATGGAATGAAGGCTGCCCTGCTAGTAAGTATGCAGTAAGTTTCTGCAGAGAATTTAAGGTTATTGGAAATCATTAAGACAAATGGGTCTGCTGATAGGATAAAAATTTAATTTAGTTTAGCATCTTCTTAAAATTGTTCTCAAATACTTTGCACATATTAATAACAGATAGAGAAAATAAATTTAAAAAAAAGGCATATAGGCAAAGAAAAATATAGAACTAAAATAAGTAATACAAGTTTGGAGGGGAATTAAATAAGTATGTGCAAATGGACTACATTAAAACAATATAATTTGAGGGTATGAAGAAATACATAGAAGGAAAAAAAACCCCAAAACCAAAAAACTCCCAAAACCCACAAAAAACCCCAAAAAACCCCAAACACCCCCACCCAAAACAAACACCCAAACCCCAAAAAAACAAAAAAAAACCCAACCTCAAACAAAACCAAAATTATAAAGAAGCAATAAAACAGGTGTATTACCCTTTTTGCAGGTAATTCTCCTTTAAACTGCTGAAATGCATTTAACATCTGTTTGGAGATATCTTTGGAATTAATAAATTATTTCACTTATTTATGTTAAAGTAAACTGGGATAGATAATTCTAAGAAACACAACTTTTTATGCATATACAATGTGTTTTCTAATGTTCTTCACTTTGGTGTTTTTTGGTGTTTTAGTTGGTGCGGAAGACAGATGACACTGAAAGGCAGGGACTTTGATTTGACTGGGGTGGGACAGGTGTAGAAATGTGGTGGCATATGTCTCGTTTCACTGCTGCTGTTACAGCGGGCATGAAAATGTTGAATTTAGTAACAAGGAAAATGTTAATGCAAATTCAGGATTCGCATCAATTGTTGACACAGTAACCCTAAATTTAATACAAAAATTAGAAGTTATGTCCCTAAGTGTTGCCTTCACAAGTGTAGGTTTGTCTTCTGAATCAAAAGATGGAAAGAGTGTGAAGAACTGAAGAAGAGCCGTTTGTTGCTCCAGAGACTGAGGCAACAAAGGGACTTTCATGGTTGGTGTCTTCTACAGGCCCCTGATAAACAGCAGCTGGTTGACAAAGCCTTCTTGCTTCAGTTGAAGAAGGCAGCAGGCTCCAGTCCCTTGCCCTTCTGGGAGACTTCAACCACCCAGACATCTGCTGGGAAAGTAGCACAGTAAGCTCTAGGGAATCCAGGAAGCTCATGGAAGGTGTGGTGGGTTACTTCTTAATCTGGGTAATAGCTTAACCAGAGGGGATGTGATACTGGATCTGATGGTCACCAACACTCTCAGCTAATCAGGGACAACAAGACTGGAGGCAGCCTGGGCTCCAGTGATCATGAACTGGTAGAATTTTCAGTCTTGAGGGGCATGGGTCAGGCAAAGAGTAAAGTCAGGACCCAGAATTTAGGAAAACAAAATTCCAACTGTCCAAGGAGATAGACAATGGGACCTCCTGAGAATCTCCTCTCAGGGACAAGGGAGGAGAACAGACCAAGCAGTTCCTTAAGGAGCTCTGCCGTTGTTAAAACAACCAATGGTATGGAGGCACAAGAAATCAGGCAAAGGAAGGCAAGAGACAGGCATGGCTGAGTTGGGACCTGCTGGTAAAACTTTAGGGCAACAAGGAAATGTACAGGAGGTAGAAGCAAGGACAGGTATCTTGGTAAGAATGTGGGGGCGATATTCAGTTGTGTAGGGAGGGAACGAGGAAGCCCAAGATGGAGCTGTAGCTGAACTTGACAAGAAATACAAAATAACAAGGGTTTCTATGGGTAGGTTAGACAGAAAAGGAAGGTCAAAGGTGTACACCCACCAGTGCCCCACTCCCAAAGAAGAAGGCTGTCAAACCAGGAACAACAGATGAGAAGGCTGAGGTACTCAGCAACACTTTTGCATCAATCTTCAATGGAAACTTCTCTTCCCATACTTCTTGAATGGGTGGATTGCAAGACAGGAACTGAGGGAACAAAGTCCTTCCCACTGGAAGTGAAAATCATGTTAGTGGCCACCTGAGGAAGCCGAGGGCACATGCATCTATGGTGCCTGATGAGATGCATTCTAGAGTCCTAATGGAACTGACTAATGTACTTGCCAAGCCATTCTCCATGATATTTAAAAATTTATGGCAATCAGGTGAAATCCCGGTTGATTGGAAAAGGGAAACTTTGTACGTACCTTTAAAAAGGGTAGAAAGGGGGACCCCAGGGAACTACCAACTTAGCCTCACCTCTGTGCCTGGAAAGATCATTAATAGATGCTTCTAGAAACTGTATTAAAGCACATGGAGAAGAGGGAAGTGAATAAGGACAGTCAGCATGGCTTCACTAAGGTGAAGTCCTGCCTAACCAACCTAGTCATCTCCTATGATGGAATGACTACTTCAGTGAACAAGGGCTGTAGACTTCTGTAAGGTCATTTACATGGTCCTACACAACATTTTCTCTAACTTGAAGGAAGGATTTGACAACTAGATTGTTCATTGGATGAGGAATTGACTAGACAATCACATCCAGAAGGTAATACTTAATGACTGTGTTCTGATGGGCCTTGTGACAAGTGGTTATCCTCAGGCGTCTGTATTGGGAAAAATGCTTATTAATGTCTTCATTAATGACACAGATTAAGAGATTTAGTCCACACCCAGCAAATTTACAGATAACACCAAGCTGAAGGGTGCAATTGACACTCCTGAGGGACAGGATGTCACCCAGAAGGACCTGGACAAGCTCAAGCAGTGTCCCTTGGGAATCTCCTGAGGTTTTACAAGGCCAAGCTCTGGCGCTGCACCTGGGTCAGGGCAATCCCTGGTGCCAGCCCAGGCTGGGCATTAACAGATCGAGAGCAGCCCTGCCCAGAAGGACTTGGGGGTGCTGTGGGTGAGAGCTGGACATGAGCCAGCCATAGGCACTCCCAGCCCAGAGAGCCAAGTGTGTCCTGGGCTGCACCCAGAGCCCGTGGGCAGCAGGGGAGGGAGGGGATTCTGCCCCTCTGCCCCGCTCTGGTGAGACCCCACCTGCAGAGCTGCCTCCAGCCCTGGGGTCCCAGCACAGGAAGGACATGGAGCTGCTGGAATAAGGTAGAAAGAGACCTACGAAGATGAACAGAGGGATGGAACACCTCTCCTTTGAGGAAAGGCTGAGAGAGCTGGGGTTGGTCAGCCTAAGGAAAAGTAGAGTCATTACATCACTTAATTTTAAATAGTAGTTGATAATTACTGCATGTTCTCTAAATGTCTCTTTGTTGGAATAACTATTAAACTTATGACTAAAAAGTAATGAGGTACTTTAGGATGTGCTGAAAAAATCCATTGACTTTGACAATTCCTAATTCTAGTATATGACAATTATGCTTAACAAAGATGAAAAATTTGATGTAATAGATTTTCTAATGCTTTACCCAGTCAAACTTTCATAGCTTCTGACATTATACTTTGAAAAATATTAAATGGATTAATATATTCAGCTATTAAAGACGTGTTTCCCAGTACTCGAACATTTTCACTTTCCAGCTGCTCAAAAACAAATAAACTCTCTCTTGTGCTTACAGTACACCTTGACTGCTACTAAGATTTCTAACTGTCTCTCCCCCATTTTCATGACTAATTTATATGTATTTATCCTTCTTAATTTTTTTTCTTTTATGCAGCTTTCTCCATCCTGATAATTTTATGTTGTTTGCTAACCTTCTTAGAGTGCAATTACCTCTCTTTCATAATGAGATGTCTAGGGTTGAAGAGATTTCCCATAGTCAAGAGAGCTAGAGAATCAGAGGAAAAAGAATTCTTACAGTGTTATTCCAAGTTGTGATGTACTGTTTATGAATATTACACACCAAAACTATATTAAGATAATCTACGAAGCTGTCTAAAGCATCAAAGTTTTAAAAGCATCTTGTCTTGCAAAAGAGCCAAAGCAAAGACAGTTTGAAAGAATCAAGTTTATCCTTGAAAAGTAAATATGTGAAGCTTGAAATTGAATGGCTAATTCAAGCTACTGTTCTGTGTCCCTGCTACAGAGCATATTCCATTAACATACATCCCATCATGTTCTGACCGTATCTAAAAAGATCTGCCACACAGTGAAATTTTTGCAAAGTAGCAAAGGAATCATTACTTCTGTTGAGTTTGTGACTTCGTTTTGAGAGTTTTCTGGCATTCTTTGCAGATTTTTTTTCCCCAAAGTCAATGCAAAATTGGTAAGTAGTAAGAATCATCCAATCCTGCAAAAAAGATGCATTAATTTTCTAAATTCTAGCCAGAGAAAATCATGCTTGCTATGGAAATGACGCTGTCACAATCTTTCTCAACCATGATTTCACTCTATCTTCATGATATAAATTTATTTTCAACTGGAAACTAAAAATTGACTAACAGAAATATAAATGAGAACGGCTAGTTATATCAGTTATGCCATGCTGTGTGATTAAGAAAGGTTTAATAAAACTAACTTTTGAACTGCTGATGAAGACACTTTCATGTTTAAATCAGGAGCGATAATAACCCCGAACCTCTGTTTCTAAATGATATTAAAAATATTTTTCTGCTGTTGTCTCTCTGGAACTATAGTTAAACAGCCTTCAGAAAAAAAAATTATTTTGGTATGCATGTACAAAACATCATCTATCTATATAATGTTTTTCATTTGTGTGGATAAATTAATCCCTAGTTGTATTTGCATTGTTAAATCTTTACTGTCTATAGGTCTGTGTCGGAGACACATATCTACAAAAAGTACAAGGACAAGCAAAGAAAAATGAAAATATGAAATAAGAAGGCAAGGATTCACCTGTCTCTATCTTTTATAAATTAGTTAATCTTAAAATAATTTTGGGGTGGAGTTTATTTTATTTTCTGATTTGACTTTTATTTGAAGACCCCTCTGAAAGTGTCATCATCTGTGCTGTGGAACATTTTCTAGAGGTGCCTATGAAAGCAAACATCTTTGGGATTTGGAGTTCTTCTTTCTTCCTGTTATTCTGCCTTCTTCCTATCATTGACACATCATCAGCAAAGCACAGATTTCCCCTATTTGTCTGATTTTGATCCATATATTAATTTTTGGTGTGAAGAACTACTCCTACCTTCTCAGGTCATCCTTCTTTAACTGAATATATCACAATGTCTTTAAAATACCCAAAATGAGTTTTTCTAACATCATTCTTTCAGAAAATTTTTTCTTGATATTATTGTTCTGCTAATAAACAGAACTGATTAGCTTTCCCTTCAATACCAAATTTTATTTTTATAAGGTTTAGTTCAAGGTAAATAGTAAATATGTCATTTTTAAGTTTAGTGAATTCTGCCAGTCATTCAGATTTGAATTTTGAATTTTGGGGACTAGTGGGGATAAATACGTGTTACGAACTAAAATCAGAACACAATATTTATTTCTCCATTTGAAAAAGAGAATTTCAATTATAGTCTTTCATGACAGAAAGCTAGTTAATTAAATGCGTTACCTTTCTTAATCATCAGTGCAAACTATGTAAATTAGACAGAATAACTAAAAAGGAAAAAAAAGCCATAGTTTCCAAGATTAGATAACACCTCATGTTGCAAATGGTGCATGTGTAAGACTTTTATTAGGCATTTAATGTAGCTGGATCCTACTGTTCCATCTGATCATTACTAGTTAAATAAAGGATGTTAATATTAATACTGACTACTTAATTAGCACTATCTGCTTTATGAAGATATGCCAGCCTACCAGCAGCAAATGAGTTGTGAAGATGATATTCAAATAAAACAATTAGGTTGTCTCATAAAGCTTTGAGGCTGATATTTAGGCAGGTTCTCACGATCATAAAAACTCTGAACACACATAGGCAGAGCAAACAGAGTGTGATCTAGCCATTAAATATATATTTAAACCAAAAATTATTTTGGGAAGCATGTTTGGGAAATTTTATGATCCACCTCAAGGTGAATTGAAGACATATTAGTGCTTAAACATAAAAAGAAAATTTAACTAGCTGTATATTGGGCTGAATTTTACTACATTAGTCTGTTTGGCATGGAGTCTACCAAGATGTGTCACAGTTTCCTTATATACATTTTATAGAATCAATTATAGATTTATTTAGATAAATATTATAGATTATAGATTTTTAGCCATTCAGTTTAGAATGGCTTGGGTTGGAAGGGACCTTAATGATCATCTCATTTCAACTCCCCTGCCATGGGCAAAAAGACCTTTCATTAGACCAAGCTGCTCAGAGCCCTGTCCAGCCTGGCCTTGAGCACTTCCAGGGATGGGGCATCCACAGTTTCTCTGGGCAACCTGTGCCAGGGCCTCACCACCCTAACAGTAAAGAATTTCTCCCCAGTATCTAAATCTATCCTCTTTCAGTTTAAAGCAATTGTCCCTTGTTCTGTCATTGCATACCCTCATAAAAAGTCCTTCTTCAGCTTTTATGTGGGCCCTCTTTAGGTACTCCATTCTCCTTCAAGGCTGTATTTGGCCTTGCAGTTGCGCCAAGCTGGGTTCAGGAGTTTGCCCTTGTTGAACTTCATGAGGTTCACATGGGGTCAACTCAGAAGCCTGTCAAGTTTCCTTTTCCTGATGTTCCTTCCCTCCAACATGTGGATTGCACCACACAGCTTGGTATTTTCAGCAAGCCTGCTAAGATCAGTGCACTCACTGATCCCTCTGTCCATGTTACTGAAAAAGAAGTTAAAGAGCCACTCCCATTACCAAACCCCAAAGAGCACCATTGAACCTGGATCTCCACTTGGACCCTGAGCCACTGACAGCAGCTCTTTAAGTGCAAACATCCAGGCAATCCACTGAGTGGTCCATCTGTCAAATCCATGCTTCTCCAGGTTAGAGATAAGGATACCATACTTGCAAGCAGCACCAATCCTGAAATCAGTTTTATGGGGTACCCCAGCCCAGTTGTGGGTCCATCCCCCAGCCCAGCTCTGCTTCCTAATAGTGGGCCCAGAGCTTGGGATCCTGAGTGCTCCTATTCCAGGATGACTACAAGACAACGCTGATGAATTTTACTATCTCAACATCAGACGAAACCTCATTCCCTTGCAAGAATCTATTCTGCCTCTGACATCCTCCTTCAGCCAGTTCATCCTCCTTCAGCCTTCTTGTAGCTTGGTCTTCTTACTGTCAGATCATTTGTGCCAGCTCACAAATTCCCACAACTGAATAGATACAATTAGAATTTCCCTTTCAATCTTCTTGAAGAGTGTTACAAGTGTTTAATACACATTACATCTTTTCAGAAAAAGAGCAGTCTTACAAACCAGGAGCCTGGTGTTTGATGATTTTTGAAGAGTTTAATGAAAAATTCACAGAAGCTGAAGAATCTCAGGATAAATACCTCTAAAAAAATGCTTAACTGACTTTGAAAAATCCCTCTGTAGCACAAGAAGTTACTAACTTCGGAAAAAAATTGTTTACCTAATGTAAGAATGGCATCTTACCTCACCATAGTACTGTTCATTGTGGCTGGCAAAGGATGTGCAGTGATGTAGTACAACTAAATATAAACCAGGGATACTGTCTTTGATAGGCCATTTTTCGTCCTGGTATGACACAGTCAATTGGAAGAAGGAACAAGAATAATTCTGCATCAGCAGTTTCTTCTGCATTTGAGATTTAAACTCAAATGATGGAAATTTATAAAAATTAAAATGTTATGCAATCTATTTTCTTTTGTTTCAATCCTTCACTATAAACTTTTGTATAATTAAAAACATTTCAACTAAATAAAAACATAACCAAAGTTACACATTTATTTGGTGCGAATTGTCTTTTTGTATTGAAGTCTCTGAAGATGTCACCATATCTTAGATCTTCACATCTCATATTCCTTTTTCTTCTGCATTCATAAAATTCATGAAAAAAATCCTAAATTTAGTGAAAAAGGAAATAATTAAAAATATAATAAATTATACAAAAAATATTACATTCATTGGTTCCACACCGTAATCTTTCCTTTACACAATACATCAGTCAACCCTGCACACTCCAACCCATTTAGATTGAACTCAATTAAGCTTGAAAATTTGAATTGGAAAGTGGTAAAATATCTGATTGTACAATAAAGTATTGCTAGGATGAAAGTGCTATCCCAGCATGGTTTTGTTCACCTCTCAGCATCATTTTTAATACATTTCAAAGTGATTTAAATGTTTCTTGAGAAAGTTTCCCATATAGGGTAGAATTTCTAAGAGTTCAACCACTGAGTATATGCCCATTCTGACAGAGTGATAGAAGGTTTTAACATGAGAAGACTGAGGGATTCTTCTCTAAATGATATTACAGTTAACAGTTAAGACTTCTTAATGTCTTGTACTTTAAAAAACATATTTATAGATGGTATTACTGCTGTGAAATACTCTTTCAAAAATAGTGTAAAAGAAACATACATGTGACATTGAGGTGATATTGTTAAAGTGCCTTTTTTTTATTCATTAAGCCTTCCAGTATACTTCCATTACTAAATTTCTTCCGCCTTTCATTCAGACAATTTTTAGTATTATGTAGTGTGACAGATGCACTGGACCCCTTAACCAAACGTGCAGCACTTAGGTACAGCCTTCAAAGGAGGTAAAATCCCAAGCTACACCTATGCAAAGCAGTTCTCTAGGAAACCCACAAAGGAGCAGAGTGACCCAATGAGTGTCCATGCTCATGAATTTGGAACACTGATCATGAAGTTAACACATGAATAGTGTGTGGCTTTTCCAAGACTCTTTTATCAAGGAACAAAGAAAGTTATGGGCACAAGGAGTCTTGTGGGTACTTCTCCCATTGCATGCAATTTAACTGTGAGCCATCCACTTTACTCTGCAAATATTCCTGCTGAGGATTTGAGCTCTTTCTTCTAGGCAGTATGGTGACATGGTGGTATTCTCCCCTGGAGTTAGGAAGCTTCTCAGGATTTTCTTCCAGGTGATGAGACTTTGTAACAACGGGAGATTTTTGGATGAATCCAGTTTGAGTTCTTTCTGGTTGTAACTGTACTGCATGCCAGGTGACTCACCATTTGCACAGGCATGCCTCTTGAGGCAGGATATTCCTTACTTGAATTTAAGAGATTCTTCCATGTTTAGGACAGAGATCCTTGGTAAGTGACTGACAGCATATTGAATTCATGCTGAAGAAATCCATTCAGGTAATATTAACTATTTCAAATGCTGTATAGATAACTCCTTCAGGTGTAAACCATTATGCATGTCTATATATTTGTGATGAGGCAGTGAAACATCTTCCAAAGGCAATACTTCAAAAAGAATTTCTTAGACAATTCATGCAGTACTGCTCTGTATTTCAGACTATCTGTACTGCCTCAGTATTTTCTGAGTTGACTTCTTTTATACTGTCAGATAGATAGATAGATAGATAGATAGATTGACTTGAGTTGAACATTCATGAGCATTTCAGAAAGTTTACACTTGAAAAAATCAGCATAAACTCTGTTTGAATCATATGCTATTAGTGATTTTGCTTTTTCAGTTTTCTGGCCTTGGTTGTCATTGAATTATTAATGTTATCAAATATTAATTTATTAAGGTACTCACCTGTACAATAGTCTACAGCCCAAAAACACCCAATTATTATTATGTATATAATCACTTCAAGATTATTTTATTGTGTGGTTCCCATTACTTTATAGAACTCCTATTATAAGTTTTTGTAAAAACACTTGTTCTTTGTGCTAGCATTGAGAGCACTGGTCACCAAAACAGTGTAAATGTAGCTATCCATTTAGGCAAAAATCACTCATATAATACAGATTTTAGAAAGACTGAAAAAAAAATCAGTGGGCCTGAATTTTTTGTAGCCACGTTCTTGAATAATAATTTCTACCTAGTTTAACTGTTGCAACTTAATTGATGTGTTTATTAAGATTAACCTAGTAGTGGACCCTTTATGTTGAACAAGAGTTGTTCGATGAATCCAAACCAATAATCAGGCCAGAATGCTTCTGAATACCTTGCTCTGTGACCACAGATTTGCAAAGTAAACAGTGAATATCTGTTAATGCAGATTTAAAATGGACATTTGATACCTAGAGAAAAATAAGCAGGAAGGTGAATGAAGCAGTGGATACATTTCTGAGGAATGAAGTCAGTAGATTGCAAGTGACAGGTTCAATTACCGGTCTGTGGACCAGTGACACATCTGCCTTAAACTCTGAGAAATGGGCAGTGGAAAAGGGATGAATAACTCTTAAGATTTGGAGAAAATATGTAACCATTCAGGCAGAAAATTAGCAATTACATTTTGTGCCATCAGTAATAAGTATTTCAACAAAGATCTTAGGTTAACATCAGACCATGTGACAGTATCTCAACCATTACACCTGTGTTCAATCAGCAACCTCATCCCTCAGTGATACTGAGCTGCTTAGTTCAAACGTAGCTTGTTCAGTGATAAGTAAGATGGCTGACATCTGCTACAAAAGTATTCAAAAGCAATTTATTTCATAGTCTTGATGGTGAGTGTTGAAAGATTTTATTCAATTTTTAAAAAACGTATGCATTGATAATTTGTCTCTTCATGCTCTTGTTCTAAAATCCCATCCTATTGCTCTCCAAACACACACTGTCTCCTATGCCCCTGATAAACTACTACAAATAGATAATCGTGTTACACATGCAAGCAATATATTTGCTAGTAATAACTATGCAAGTGGTAAATCAACGTACTGAATTCAGAAAAATGGAACTCTCTTTTCACCTCACTATGAAATCTAAAGTCATTATATGGAAACTAAGTTCATAATCATTATTAGGACAGGAAAGAATAAAATTTAGTATCAAAAGCAAACTGAAGACTATCAAGATCAATGTAAAATAACACATTAAAATGAGACAGTTTTATAAATTCTAAAAATTTTCCTCTGTTTTCACTTTTTAAGCTAAATATTTTTGATGGAATCTCAAATATTGCTGAGAAGTTTTCATTAGAAATGAGAATATTTTCATTAGTTCTCACCACAAAAAATATTCTACCTATGCTAAGGTACGTTCTACCTAAGCTGAGGACAGAAAGAGTTTTTTCATGCTGGCTGGCTTTTGGATTTTTTTTTGTTGTTGTTTTTTGGTTATTAATTCCCATTCTTAAACTCTTTCAGCACATGTTCTTATTGCTGGCAGAAGTGAGTTTGTAGCTTTTGTCATCACACCAGGCTAAATCTAAAATACATTTGTTACTACATCCATAGCACAGAGGCAATTCCAGCTATTTGTCTGTGGGACTTGGAAAACTACTCAAGTATGCCAAGCTCCACACCATTACAGTTTTTTTGACAATAACCTTGCATTGAGGCATCATTAAAGTGTGTGGTGCAGACTTACACTCAGTATATTGCTCTCTGAACACATCTGAGTTTGTTTGGCATGAACTGGGGAATCACAAAAAGGAAAAAAAAACAAATAAAAAACTACAACAAACTAACACAACAAAATGTAAGCAATTAAATGTAGGGAATACATTTATTTCACAAAGAGATGTAAAACACTCTGACCAGCAATCCTAATCCCAGTACTTACGTTGCTCTTAGATTGCTCCACAGGAAGTGTTTTTACACACAGACACACAGACACACAGACACACACACCCCACCCCCCCACATTCCTTTGACTTGGAGGAAATTAAGAATTCCAGATGTTCTTTTCCTGTTCAGGTGTAGCAGATAAAAATAAATTACGTGTGGGATATTTCTTCACTTGACTTGTACATACTACTGTTGTCATCATGTATGTGAAGCCACAAACCAACAACAACAGCAAAATTATCTTTTTGCTGGTATGGCAGTCCAGAACAGAATTATGGGAATTATGTCCCTCAAAAAGCTGAGAACGTTTTGACAAATACAGCTAGGGTTTCCCTTTAAAAAGGAAATCTGAATCTAAAATTTTTTTAATTTTTTTTTATTTTTATGTCTAATAGCCTATCTCTACTTTTGTTTGCAAATGCTGCATTGATCAATCCCCTAAGAAAAAAATTTCCCACATGAACATTGTGATTTGTATAATAAATAACAATTTTCCATATTTGTATTGAAGTAAAAAAGGAAATGATTTTTTAACTAGTTAAAGTGTGCAATAGCAACAGGCAAAGAATTCAGGAAAGAAAAACTTTGGCTTTTATACATAGTATCTTTTCAGCACTGTATTCAATTAAAACTACATTTATATTAAAATGTGTGAATGCAAAATAACAGAAGCTGTGATGCTTTGAAAAAAAAATCTTAAAAATAGACTTTTTCTAAGCTTACCTTATTTGCCTTTCAGCTATAGTTCATTTTAGAAACATAAAAATTATATTTTTTCAATATCTCAATTTGTAGTATCTAGCAACTGCAAGACAAATGCTGGTTAGAAAAAGTAGGTTGATGTCTACCAGCACTAGGATATTCTCTGTAAGAGGTGGGAAGCAGTGGTCAGATGGGATCCACTATTAATGGCTTAATTCCCAAAACACCTTGATGTTAGCCTTGAGGCTTTTCTACCTGATGACATCTTCCTGCACAACATCTCTCACACAGAAATTGTCTTTAAGCACCTATGAGTTATTGTCTATTGTCTTGCTGATTTTACCTTGCTTTACATGTCTGTGTGGTGGGTAGGTGAAGATGAGGTAGGCACTTTACCGCCACAGATTTATAGGTGTCACACCTTTCCACTAAAAATTGGCAGTTACAAAAAGTTAATTTCTTTTTCTACCATTTCTGCAGCTCAAAGGAGTGGCACCAGAGATGATGATGCCATTCACTATTTCATACAAAATCTTTCTTCGTAGACAGTCACTCATTCAGCTTTCTTTTTTTTGGTGTGATTGGTCAGAGGCTCTTTCTTGGCTGGAAAAAAACCCTCTTTGAGCTCTGCCCAAGAATGTGCAAAAGTAAATTGCATTCCATTATTGCTTACAATATGCAAAATTTCCCAGTTTATTGACAATAAATCCAAGAGTTTCAGCCAAGTGTAAGTTCATACTGAGGAGAACATCATGCTAAAGACAAGTGTTGTGAAACCTTCACAAAAGTGAATCCACGAAACTGTTTCAAGTCAGACTTTCAGGTTTAGAGCACATTCAATCTTCCAGTCTCCTGACTGGGAGAGGATTAAAGAGGTAGTTCCAAGCTTCCTTTCCATTTTATCCATTCTTACTGTTCTTTGCCAAGGTTAGAAGAAATTAAACTGTAGGTGTTCATATTTCTTCATAGACACATGTTGTCACCTATTATTATATTTTAATGATTTGTGGAACTTTTGAAGTAATTTGGGTTTCTTATGGGGAAATACTTTTATCCAAAAGCTAATCTTGAATTACATAGCATTTGAAGAAATTACCTAAAGCATTACATACCAAATTGAGAGTTACTTCCCTTTGCTCACCATCAGAGACTGGAACAACTGCCTCCTTGGTCTGCAAGATCCAAGAAGGTTTTAACTTCAGGACCAAAACATTAGAATGATGAAGAGAAAATGTGGTGGCTGACAGTGGCCAGGAGGCCTCACAGTTATAAATAATCCTAATTATAATCCTATAACTAACATATAACTAATTGCATAACTAGTAATTATATAACTCAAACATAGTGGACCACTGGGGAGCTGATCTAGGCCACTGGGGATGTGGACAGCTATTGGCCAGTTAGGGGGCAACTGGGGTGGCAACTAATTCAGCCAATCAGAACTATCTGTGCAAACTTTCGAAACTATATAAGGGGAAGAGCACTCAATAAAAATTGGCTATTGCTGCTTGAACACCCAGTGTCCTCTTGTTGCACCCATTTCTACCGTGAGAACAAAATAGTAGAAAGCCATTAAAATCCTCATACATTCTAAAAGTTAGTTCTTTTATGTGCAAAAATTTTGGTAGCATAATAGCATTAACATTATACAGGTTGCTATCCAATTACTAGCAAAATGCCAGTGTGTTGCATCACACACTTCTGATATACACACAGCTCTCTCAAAACCTGCTGCAATGCTCTCTGGTAAACTGAGTTGATGACACAGACATATTTTTTCTTCTGGGTGCCAGCCTGCATTTCCCAGAGCAGCTAACACCAAGAGTCAACATACCAGCCCTTTTCAGGGCATCACCTTGCACACAGATGGCCCTCAGTGTGCTTGTAGACATATCTTCTTCTATTCCTCTCTGTAACTTCCATAGAATCCACGTTTCAACTCAATTTCAACTCATCTCAAAGCAGCTTCTCTAATGCAATAAACTTTTTTTTTAAAGCACAAGTGCTCTTGTGTCTGAATTTTTTCTCAATTATCAGATGACCTTTCCACTCGCACTCCTACCATTCATAACTGTGGTAGTAAGGCTTTCAAGTGTAGATAAAACCTTGGTTATTTACAGCCAGATAATACAGCAAAGAAGTTCTCACTTGATTAAACATATATGACTATGGGACATAGACTAACATGTGTCCTTTCATCTGTCCACTGCTGAAAAAATTGATGGTCTGCTTCTGGCATTTCTATACAAGTCAGTGAGTATGGGATTGTGACCAATCAGTAACTGATTTATAAGTCTATAACAGTTTTTGCTAAAATGTGTATGATGCCTAGATAATAAGTGACAACAGAGCAGAAGGACAGAAACAACACAATTAATGCAGTGCATCAACCTACTTTCAGCATGGGAAAATACAACTAAAACTGACAGTGTAAACCAGATTTGTGCAAGCATGAATAGCTGTTTAACCCTCTTGTAATATAGGTAAGAGATATGAATGTGTAATGTATCTACAGTTTCTCTCAAAAATTGTTCTTCCATATGACTGTATCAATACATTGTTTTTTTTCTATCAGACTTTATTTTGTGGAATCAAAGATGACAATTCCAAAATATTCAGGTAAATAATACTGAATGTTTTGCTATAAAGTATGCAGTTTATTCTGCTTTTATTTAACTTTTTATTAACTAAGACTATGGGACATATTCTGCTTAGAGGATATATTCAAAGTTTAAGGGAACTTTGTCTGCAAAACCAGTTTAGATCCACAGCATGGAGACTGAAGCAGACACAAGGTCACACAGAGAACTGCAGTTTCTGACTTGTGTGTAAATGCTCTCCATGAGGTCTTACCAGCTGGTAAGATGTAATGGGAGAGAATGAACAAACAAGGAATGAAACAGACAGTTTTCCTTTATTCTTCATGGAAAATCATAGATTGATAAAACACTTTGGTTGGAAGGGATGTTAAAGGTTGCCAAGCTCCAATCCCCCTGGGACACCTTCCACTAGACCACATTGGTAAGAACCCCATCCAGCCTGGCTGGATGTGGGTGCTGGGGCACCCACAACCCTGGGCGGCCTGTGCCAGGGCCTTATCACTGTCACAATAAAGAATTTTTTCCTAATATTCAATCTAAACCTACTCTCTTTCACTTTAAAACCATTCCCCCTTGTCCTATCACTACAAGCCCTTGTCATAATTCCCTGTCCAGCTGTCTTGTAGTCCCCCTTCAGGTACTGGAAGGCTGTCCTAAGGTTTCCCCAGAGTCTTCTCTCCTTCAGACTTAACAACCCCTAAGCTCACTACCTGTTACCATAGCAGAGGTGCTCCAGTACCTCCTGATTATCTTCTTGTCCTTCCTCTGCATTAGGTTCAGCAGATCCATGTCCTTCTTATGTTGGAGACCCCAGAACAGTTTGCAGTAATGTAAAAAGACTAATTTCATCTGTGCAATTAAACAATAAATATAGATGAAACATGGACTTCTTAGTGTGAAATATCTACATATATATTTTTCCACATGTGTACTTTTCCCTGACAAATAACTTTACGCATCATTCTAAGAAATTCACAGGATTTTGCCACATATCTTGGCAACAACCTTTGTGGCATATATTACCAATTTCTTAAAATTTTACTTTCTAAACATCACTGAAACCCACTTTTGCAATGATAAGCATGTGTACAATTTTGAAAAAGTATGTGTGACATGACTTTTCTGAGTGTTTTCATTCATTACATGTATTCTGTACATTAACTGTAGGATGTGATGCCAGCTCACATACATGCAGCTGAAATATATAGCATGCAAGCATAGTGTAGTCAACAAAATCCAAAAGTTCTGTAAGTAGGCTCTTTGAATGGTTCCTGAAGATTAGTCAACTAATGAAGGTTTCTTGACATCCCCCACAAGAACAGAAGACAATTAACTGTTGGCTGTGAAGTAACGATGAATACCCATAGAATAAAGCTTTTCCTTATAGAATTATCTGTTGCATGATTCCAGCCTCAGGAGGATTACAATAATTAATAAGCACAAATAGGCTGAAAATTTCTCACAAATCTCTCCCTGTGTAGGAGCATAGAGGCTGCTTTTAAAGCAAGAACTCATGTTACTTATGTGTTTAATTGTTGTCAGGTGACCAAATCCTTTTAATTGTAAGTGGCTTATCTTGGCTTACCATGGTACCTCTATAATTTATAATCTTTCAGATTCACAAGAATGACAGTTAATTTCTTTTCACTTACATTTCTCTGGCACATTACCATGTAATTCCCAGATAGGTCTAGGTGTTTCTTTCAGTAATGATAAATTTTAACCTTATAACCTACCATTTGTAAACAGGCACTAGAACATTTACTTCATTAAGAAAAGAAGAGATTGTTGACCACCTCAACAATTCCCATGCTTATACTGAAGCCCCAGATTACCCATGAATCCCTATTCTTTTATCATGGTACTTACTGTTTTCTGAAATAAGGAACCGTGATGTCTCATGAATGTCTTTCCCCCATCATATCAATAAGTTACACTCCCTGATTTTATACTCAGTGCTTTCTTTCATGCTTTGCATTAAGTAGACATTAATTCTCTAATTTCACTCTGCTCTTAATTTTGTTTTTTATCCAGAAAGGCACTTAAACATGGGCTTCTTTGCCTGACTTCAAGGAAACTACTTATGCCTTAGTTACGTCCTTGTTGGAACAAGACCTTCTGGTTATAAGCCTTCATTTTTAAGCCTGCTACAACTATGAATAATTTATCTTTTTTAATTTATCATTCACTTCTGGGACTCTAAATATGTAAAATACTTCACAGGCTCCTGTCTATTGCAGAATAAACACAGGTTGCTTCTCCTTTTTTATAATACATGGATTTATTGGCTAGACAAAACAAATACAAAGTGTCATTTTCATTGAATTATTTAATAAAGGCATAAATAAATGAAAGGAAACATTTCTCTTTGATCATCGAGTGGATATGCAGCTCAAGAGACTAGAAACAGCCAAGCATAGATTTGAGTGTGACACATGATGTACTGAAAGCAACTCATTATCATCTCAATAGCATCTTTGTTACCATCTTAACTGCTTGGCACAAATTTGAAGAAAGCTGAAGGCCTTTACCCTATTTATAGAGGACGTTTCAACATCAAAAATCCGCCAAGACAACAGTCGACCATTTCAGGAAGTAGTCCAAGCTCTTAGCATTTCATTTTTCTATTTACTACTTCTGAGTGTAGTCAACAACTATAAATAGAGTGAAAAAGAGAAGGAAGAAAATAGTAGTAGGTAATATTACTTGTTTAATCATTAATCAGAAACTCATTGATGATGCTTCTAAAATTCCCTGTCTGAATTTATGTTTGATTGAAAAAGCAAAAAAAAAGCCTATCTTTCTTTTTTTCTTGTCAGGAGAGGTGATGTGCCTTACTCTTAACAGACTGCAAACAATGCAGCTTGCATGGGATATATGAGTTAGATTCAAAACAAATGCTTTATATACCCACATGCTGTAAGTCTCATAAATTTCTTAGAGAAGAAATGCTATACTTAAATATTTAGCCTTCCTTTTATGTATACAGAATAGATTAGAGTCATTAAAGATTCTGCTCTCTTTTTCAGCTTCAAGGTTGAGCCTAGAGAACATTTTGTGAAAAGAATGCACCCAGAGATCATGATGGGCAACTGTCATTCTAAAAGGCCAGGTATTTAATCCCTCATTCCTTTGTGTATTGTGTGAAGTATACATGAAATCTTCAATAAACTTATGCTGACGTGTACAGAACATTTCAGTTACGGTGATATAGTCTCCTCAAAATGTCATTGCTGAGTAAGAATGATTGAAGCTCCAGACATAACAATAAGTTTACTTCGAGGAGTTTTTCTGGGTTTTTGTTTTTTTTTTTTTGAACTTCAAGGGAGATTCACTGCTCATGAAAACTGATAACTTAGAGGAGCATTCACAGTGACAGAAGATCCACCAAGGTCTGACCAGTTTCCATGAGAATAAGAAAAACAATGCATTAACACACAGTCCAGAATTCAGTATTTGTCACAGAGATGAATTTGGTATCCTTTCTCTCCTGCTGCAAAGATATGGTGGGTTTTAATTTTTGTATGTGTGGTGGGTTCAGTGCTGGCTAAATGCCAGTGCCCCCACTAGAATATACTTACTTATTTCCTGCTGTGAGATAGGATGAGGATGAAGGCAAAGCAGGCTCAAAACTTTAAAAGGATACAAAGAAAAGTTTATTAACAGTAACTAAAAGAAGGAATAATAAGAATCAGAATAAAACCTTCAGAACAGTTCTCCTTCCCCCTACAACCTTTTCTTTCCTACTAACAACATTCAGAAAAAATTCAGTCAGTTTATCACTTTATAAATAGTCTGTGTTCAGTTCACTTAAGGAGAGAAGTTTCCCTTGCCATGCCATGGAGACATCTCTACAAGAAAAGAGTTCTCTTGTGGCTTTTAAATTCCACAAATAGCAGCTGCCCAGGAATCTGCAATTGTGGAGTCCCTCACATTTTTCACAGCTTTCCCACAGCTGCTTTTATGGGCCATGTCAAATTATGGGGTACTATTTTAAGGTTAAGCTGTTCAAGACCAAACATTCTCTTTATCTATCTCTGAGATTATCTTTAAGAACAGAGTTCTTCCTTCCCTGTGGCAGAGGATCTTCATCACTCTTCTCTCCCTCTCTGTTCAAACTTCTCATAGGATCACAGCTGCTTATTTTAGCATGGAGGCCTTCGCTCATATTTACAATTTGAACATTTCATCCTCCATACTTTCCAAAGAGATCCAGGGAAGAAGTCTGATGTATCAATTCTATCTTCTCCATTGCCTCACACGAGAATTTCAGCCTAAACTTAAGGCATTCTCCTCATTCTCCTGCCATCTGGGACTTGACTCTTTCTTTACTGACCTTGACATCTTCATGTTCTTCCTCTACATGTCCTCACTCTGGCCTTTCTTTCCACGCAAGGGAGGATTGAAGGTCTGCAAGTCTTAACTATGCACTGAAAGAGTTAGGATCTCACCCTGGGTCTGCAGATGGGCATGTGATCCCTGCCAGGTGGTGACCAAAGCAGTGATGGTGATGGCTCTTCAGGCTTTGCTGGGCAGCGGGGCTGTGTCAGGGATCGCAGGGGGCCAGGCTGCTCCGGCTGCATGGCTGCTCTCTGGCCTNACTGCTCATGAAAACTGATAACTTAGAGGAGCATTCACAGTGACAGAAGATCCACCAAGGTCTGACCAGTTTCCATGAGAATAAGAAAAACAATGCATTAACACACAGTCCAGAATTCAGTATTTGTCACAGAGATGAATTTGGTATCCTTTCTCTCCTGCTGCAAAGATATGGTGGGTTTTAATTTTTGTATGTGTGGTGGGTTCAGTGCTGGCTAAATGCCAGTGCCCCCACTAGAATATACTTACTTATTTCCTGCTGTGAGATAGGATGAGGATGAAGGCAAAGCAGGCTCAAAACTTTAAAAGGATACAAAGAAAAGTTTATTAACAGTAACTAAAAGAAGGAATAATANCCGGCCCAGCCTGGCCCGGCTCTGCCCGGTAACAAGGTAACCCTTGTTACCTGCTCCCAAGCCGTAAGAAAAAGAGAAAAATCCTGGGGTTTGTTTGTTTTACATGCATGTTCACAGAGGTGTGTTCTGCTTTCTAGTGGTTTAACAAAGTGTCAATATTTAAAACTGACTGGTGTTGTTGGACACGGAGGAAGTTCCCAGCAGCTCCTCTCAGAAAAATCATTTCCGTGGGTGGCTTCTTCCCTCCTCACCAAATATCAATTAATGCAAAACCATCACAGTATGCCTTATATTCTTATAAAATCATGTGCTGCAGAGACAGATTGAGTTTAACCTATACCCAAAGATGCTGGGTACATAGTGTGTTACGTGTCAACAGTTAAATCAGGCTTATTTATTTCAGCAACACTATAGGCCCACTGGCCTCTTTCCTTTCTCCTGCTTTCAAATTTTCTTTATTTATCTGTTTGTTTCTCAAAATAGCCAAACAAGAAACTGATCATGTCCTCTGGTGAGTTATCTATAAATTGCTTGCATATTAATGTGCTTTGTAGACTAGCCATGTACTATAATGATGGGAGGAATTTATCTTAGTATAAAGACTTCTGATTTATTTCTATTATTTATTTATTTATTTATTTACAGTTGAATTTATGTATTTATTTACAGTTGAATATTATCTCTATATCCCATTCTCAAACTCACAAAAACATCAATCTAGCAATTAATTATTAATTAAATATTTAATAAAACTTATCACATCATGCATTTGTACTCCAAATTAAGCATGTTTTTAGACTGTATTTGCTGCAACAAAGTGAAAAAAAGGTTATCCTTCAATTCCTTGAGTCTATTTATTAGAGGACGATAAATGATGTAAGGGTAATAAAGTGATGATGCAGAGTCAGAAAATATTAACTCCCACTACTCCTGTCCCCAAGAACAGTGAGCTAATATTTGAAGTAATGACCATGCAGTTATAATTTAAAACCTACTGGATACACATTTATTTTTTGTAAGTACAAATTCAAAATTTATATGGATACATGCAAGGCTAATTTCATAAGAAAGTAAATGTCGAAATATGAAATTTAAAATAATTTTAACTAGTCTCTCAAAAAAAGTTGTCAGCAGGGACAACTTTGTCAGTGTTATTACTGAATTAGATTATCCCCACGGTTTTAGCGCTCCCACACCATACAAAAAAAGCTTAACCTTTGTTACATCCATTATGTTGGTAAATCACCTCTTTAGAGATGGAGGTTTTGATCACTTAGTGAAATGAAAGATTTCAGTCTGGGCTTTGTTGCTGGGCCTACAACATCAAAAAGTTAATAGGTGTGGAAGGCATGAGGTGGGATTTATTTCCCCTGAAAGTTAATTTGTAGAACTCCTGTGAAAGATAATCTAAGAATATGGGAAACATCCTTTCATTACACAGTCTGTGAATGCATAAACCCTGTCTTGGGGAAATATCAGCTTATTGTAACTTCTCTTTCAGTTTATTATAAATTGATTTGCAAACAAAGAGCATTCTGAAGATTAAGTGCCTATTATACTTTTTAAGACATCAAAAATAGCATGAAAGCTCTTTGAAAATTTACTGTTCTTGCTGAGTGATTCTCACAAGAGAAGGCTAAAGCTTTTGGGAGCTATTTAAGAATGTGCTTGGCTGTGTACTTTTTCTCCTTTCACAGCAGACTTTATAAACCAGAATTATTCTTCCATTAGGAAAAAAGCATGTGAAGTTTATTGAGTTTTACTATATTTCCTCTCTTTTTTAATTCACATTCAGTCTTTGAAAATATTAGGTCTTACTATAAGTTTAGTTTGTGAGTTGATATGAAATAATTTGACTGTAGTTTTCGAATTTTATGTAAGGGTTAGGCCCTTGCTCCATACTCTATGCTTGACAACACTGGAAGTATAATGTGCTTATTCAGTGACTGATAATTCAACCTCACATTTCCAAATCTCATTTGCTGTTATGAATTGTTACTAAATTTAGAGTGGATTGTAAGTTCTTATTTTAAAAGTTTTAATATCTGCTATTCTTGAAAGGGATGCTTTATGCTGTGCAGGTCATCAAATATGTTTGATTTTAGAAATAGGCAATACCAAAAAGAAAAAATGGTACATGAAGCAAAGAAAGGTTAATATGGAATCACTAAATTCCAGTCAGGAATTGTTAAAGGAGATACAGAAGGATCCTTGAGTCCAACTCATGATTCTGCACAGGATTGTCCGCCTGAGAGTATTGCACAAATGCTTCTTGCACAGGCTTGATGCTGTGACCTCTGCCCTGGGGAGCTTGCTCCAGTGCCCAACCACACTCTGGGGGAAGAAGCTTTTCTTGATATCCAACAGAAACCTCCCCTGAGTCAACTTAAGGCCATTCCCTGGGGTCCTGTCACAGGTCAACAGAGTGAAGAGATCAGTGCCTGCCTGTCCTCATACAAGGAAGAAGTCAAAGACTGGAACGAGGAAGTATGATACTTGTATAGGTGCCTCCTGATAACTTTGTACATGTTACTGTGGTTTATGATTTGGGATCCAAAGACAACTGAACATAAGCACTGGCTAGAGGTTTTGCTGAATATGTGCTTAGAAGTGACTACAGGACATAAGTGGCAGAAAAATTGTGTAATACTGACCAAACATTCTTGTTCAGCAATAGATATTCAGAGAAATACCCATCTTTCATATGGATATATTCCACTGATTTCTTGGCAATGATATCAGTAGTGAGAGTGTCCTCCTCAAGGGAGAGAGTGTCAGCACAGACTAGTTCAGAGTCCTCACGAATCTCTGAATACGAGAATGTGCTCTGTGTCATTCAGTGTTTTGTATCACAGAAGATTTCTGTGGTTGCTTTGGAGACATGATGCCATACTGGACATCAGACAACATGCTTCTGTCACCAACTACATCTACATTTCCACACAGCTTTTTAGGTTCCATCTGTAATTTTTCTCAGCCTCAGATTCCCTAGTAACCTCCATAAAACAGAGGTGAAAGTTGTGACTGGTCTCTGACCTCCTAGATGCTGGTCATGCTGTTTGCCCTAAGAAAACCCAGTGAACTCTGAACTGATGGACACATAGCAAACATTAGTGAATTCAAGAGTAGCTCCCTAATACCTCCTGGAAACATTTGCTTTACTTTCATGCTGATGCTTTAAACCATGTTTCTTTTGTAATTGGAATTTTTCTGTTTCACTAAGGCTAATGTCTCTGCTCATCTGTAATAACAGTCCAAAGTAATTCTGCATTTGCATAACTGGTAATTAGTACAGGCACTGTTCTCATCATTGGGTTGGAAATTACTCAGAATTCAAAAATCTGTCTGATTTTATTTAGCAGGGAAAAGTTCAGGGATTACAGCTAATGGCAGCAGTTATAGCTCAATGTTTCAGTTTTTGTTTTGGCTTGGTATTTAGCATATATAGCTTTACAAATGAAAACCTCTCATAATATGTACAGTTGGAGATGGATTGAAAACCATTGAAAATATACATGCTGTATGTGGCATACTGTCTACGATCTATGTCATGTGAAACACACTCCTATGTAACAGCAGTGACTGAGCTTAAGGAAATATTTTCAATCCACTGCTCTTTGTCTAGCTCTCACTTCACTCGGTGAACCAGTGCATCACTTTTCCACACATGTATTTCACCCCGGAAATTTGTGCACGCGAATTTGGGTTCCTGTCATGATTTAACACTGGCTCAATGCTAGGCACCTATGAAAGTCGCTCACTCACCTTTCCCTGCCACAGCTGGGTAGAGGAGAGAAAAAAAAAAATAAAGAAGGGTTCATGAGTTGAGATAATAAACAGGAGAAGACATTCCAAGGGCAAAACAGGCTCAACTTATAGAGTTGCAAAGTGAATTTATTACTAACAGAATCTCAGGAGGATAATGAGAAGTAAAATAAACGCTTTAAACATTATTTTCCCCCAACCCCTCCCTCCTTCCCACCAACAGTACAGGGAGACAGGTCATAGGAGTTTTTTGTCAGCTTATCACCCAAGGTTTTTTTTTCTCTGCTTCAGGAGAGGAGTCCTTCCCCTGTGAGACCGTGAGGTCCCTCCCATGCAAGGCAGCTCTCTGTGAACTTCTCCAGCAGGGCTCCACTCTCACAAGCAGCAGGTCTCCCAAAACTACTGCAACGTAAATTCCTCCCACAGTCAAACAGTGCTCCCAAAACTGCTGTGACGTGGGTCACTCTTTCCATGGGGTGCATTCCTCCAAGGACAGGCTGCTCCAGCCTGGAAGCAAGGGTCCTCTCTCCACCGTGTCTCTCACCGGATCACAGCATCCTCCAGGCATCCACCCACTCCAGCATGGGCACTCCCCCATGGCTGTGGGTGGATCTCTGCATTCCCTGTGCCCCCATGGGCTGCAGGGGCACAGCTGCATCACCATTTCTCTGCTTTACCTGTAGAGTAATCTTGGCTCTGGCACCTGGAGCAGCTCCTCCCCCTCCTTCTCCACTGACCTTGGTGTCTCCACATGTTTCCTTCATATGTTCTCACCTCCTCCTCTTTTCTGACTAGAAGAAAAAGCCCGTGACTGTTTTGATTTTCTTCTTAAATATGTTATCCCAGAGGTGTCACCAACCTCTCTAGTTGGCCCAGTTTTTGCCAGCAGCATATCCATCTTCAGATTGAATCCATCAGGGATTGGCTCTGCTGGACATGGTGGAAGCTTCTGGGAGCTTCTCACAGAAGCCACCACTGTGGCCCCCCCACTGCCAAAAACCAGACCATGCAAAACCAATACATTTCCATGCATTTAGAAAGAAACCATATGAATTCAAGTTACTGTTTTAAATAAAGTGGTTCCTAAAGACTTTCTCAGTGATTGATTCAGTACACCATAATGCTAGACTATTATTTTAATACATTTTCAAGATGCTGTCCAGGATTACCAGAGGAAAGTTACCTGCAGATTGGATTTTGTGATTGAAACATTTAATATATGATACAGAATCACTGAAATAATATCTTAGATCCTGAAATTGGATCTAAAGCCTACTGAAGTCAGTAAGAGTTACTTTTACTATGAAGCATTGAAAATGTGTGGTGAACATATGCAAATGAAGCATAGCAGAGCTAATTATAAACAAAGGAAGAGTTCTGGAAAGGTCACAATACCAGCCTGAGTTGGGATGGAGTTTGGAAATAGAAAAGGAAAAAAAGTCAATCACAAATAAAATTCCCAAGTCTTCAAGACAGCAGCAGAGAGATGGTCACTGGCTTGTAAGTATCCCAGTTCTGTGTGCAGCATTGGTGGCAAATAAAATCAGAAAAAGAACATTTCATTGAGGCTTTCTGTGAAAAACCAATGCATAAATTATGCAGAGAAGCCACCTTTAGCTAAAATTTAAAGAGCTATTTATTTCATTAATGTGAATATTAATATTTTTCTGATATTTTCAAATTCCTTAATAGATCATGCCAGTCTAGTTTCATCAAAAGAAATTATCTCCATATTGATTTTCAGATATTCACTGGCACCACCAGGCATGCTTTAGACATGGTGCCTGAAAGCTCAAAATTCACTCCTCATCCTCAAGTTATTTATTTGTTGCACAGTGTCTGGTACTATCATAATGTTCCCTCCCTGAGCTTGTTCTTGCACAGATAATAATCTATGTTTCAGGGAAAGTAATGTACTTTAAACTGCAACAGGAAACACAGATGTCCCTCACAAATTGTAATCAGTCAATCCTGTAGTTTCTTTCATATTCTTTAGTTCAGATTAAAACTCTTTGTTGAAAAATTGTATACAATTTGTTGCAGACTGTGTTTAAACCTATTACACACAGAATTTTGAGGATGAGTTGAGTTATGTTATATTTTCTCCTGCCTGTAAGTTTTTAATCGAAAAGAGGAATACAGAGAGGAGATCACACTTTCGAATGGGAAGAGTCAAGTGGAGTATCTTTTTGCTCACTTTTATCTAATGATAATAGAGGACCACAACAATGTTTTGTGTCAGCATATTAAGAACTAGCTGCGGTTAAAGTGCCAACATATGAAGCTTAGTTGTACAAAATATTTCACCACAGTTTAGACCATAAATAACACTTGTGTCATTCTTGGCTTTATTTATCTGAGTTTTCCATGTTCTAGACTTTAAAGCCTAAGACAAAAATCTTACTTGGTCTTCAAATCTATGCTTCAATTTGTATCTCTCAGGCTGCATCAGCACCACTGCTTCATCGAAGTGCTATTACAGATTCCTAGGAAACACAAGCATTCCTTGACCATGAGGAACTGAAAGCATGATGTGAAAATACCATCTCTTTCATCAACATGACACAATTGTTGTTAAATTGTTTTTAAACTGAAGTCTTGAAGTTTGCACAGTACATGTGCTATTCTTATTACTATGGAACATATTTAAAATTTGAATTATGATCAACTTGGTAATCAAATTTTAAGAAAGCCTTCCAGAATGTCTGGTTTTTACCCAAGGAAGGTGTGCTGTGAAGAGAACATTCCTTCACAAGTCTCTGAGAGATTGTTTTTCACTGAGGCAGTATAAATTATTTTGGCTTCTTAGTAAGAAAGTCATAGATACTCAAACCTAGCAATCTGACATGCCTTCTGCTTCTGTGAGTTCTGACTGCTGCAATATCAGATGAACCCCTCCTCACAGACCCTGATGTGCTCTGCAGTTGCCATTCATAATGAGATAAATCAGCTCCAAGTTTTCTTGTACTTCTGTAGAGTTTTTTTCACAACACAGAAACATTACTGTATAACTGATCACAGACGTATTAAGTGGACTTAGTTTTGAAGATATCCTTGGACAGTATGCCCCAATACAATGAAGTCACAGCTCCCCAGCAGGTGTTTATTTCATATCAACCAGACAAAACACCATTTATAGTTTTGCAGTCAAGTACACACGCAATTAATGTATATTGCTCAACTATGCGCTGCTTATGTGTACACTGCTTAATTCCACTGTTGTAATACAGCAGTCATATGCTACCTATTGTATGCAGTAACACACCGGAGCAATCAGGATACTCTGCCCCACCTGGCTGGTAAGTTGACGCAGGCTGTTCTCAGTGCAGCTGTATACACAAGAAGAAACCAAGGATGTGGATCATCAATTTCTTGTACAATAGGCTTGAAGAACGAACTGTGTATTGACAGAGAGAAAGTTAGCCAGAGAATTAAGAAATCCCATGCTCCTGTTACTCAAGAGGGAAGTTGTATGTGAGTACACTGTAAACAAAGGGCTTGTCCTTCAAAATGCATTGGTCAGGTGCATGACTTCTAAACAGGGACCACTGATTAGATAATTTGTGTCACTTTATATATTCTTTTCCACTTTCCTTTCTGTCCTAGATTGTTACTCTTTACTGCTATCATCCCACTGTCTCACTTGCCCTGTTATCATATCCAAATTTAGATATTTACATTACAGTTGTTTTAGTAATCAACTTTAGCCAGGATTTGCAAAGGTACTTTTGGTTTTTTGGGTTCTGTTGGGTTTTTTTGGTTTGTTGGTTTGCCTTTTCTTTAATCTTCCTTGTCTACATTGTATGGCCATTTCTTATGTTTTTAAATCATCTGGGTTAGTCATCCATATGGACATTATCTTCTTTTTGATTTCAGGAAGGATTTGTCTTATTAGCATAGATATATAGTAAGAATAGACCTTTGTTCACATAGCAGTCAACTTATTTGATAATAAATATTTTCTTTAAGATTTAAATAAATCTTTCTGACAGAGTTAGAAAACAAAGCAACTGGCTATAGAGGAAGTTCATTGAACTGATCGACCCAAAAATTATTCAAGTATTTTAAAATATTTATTGAGTCATACTTATCCTACTTTCAAAAATGATCAAAAACCCTTTCAAGACTGTAACTCCATGGCTGGAATTATAAGATCTAACATTTGATACAGAAACCCAGCTTTATCTTATTTAATTACCAAGCATCTTTTCCAATACTATATTTCTCCCTTTTAAATTCTTCAAAATGGGTTTTTGAAGAAAAGTTTCAATTTCCCCTAACTATGCAAAGAGATCCAATTGATACAATTTTCATTGATTGTTTCTTTGTTTACAATCTACGCAAGCGAGATATTTCCTTAAGAGAAAAAATCCTACTTTTTAAGGCACACAGAGTGCAATAAAATAATAAGGACACAAGCTGTAAGAAACACAGATGGTACGTCTTGTTCAGATCACCTTATTTACCGCGTAGACCATAATTTAGTTACTGGAACAGATGTGCCCACTGCACATAGCATAACCCGCATTTCCCCTTGTCCATTAATGCTGTCAAGTGGACAGATGAATAACAGATACCTGAGTTTCTTTCTAGAACTTACAGAAACTAAGAAAATGTCATTTACTGTGGCTAGTAAACTTATTTAAAACATGAAGTTAGTTATAATAGTTTGACTGAGTGCTACTGAACATCCTACACTTCATATTTGCTAGTTGGTCTGTACCAGCTGGTACAAGCAAATTTGCTTGCAATTGCCTGTAAAGTGTACCAAGCTACCTCCAAATTCTGCTCACTGTGATGATGGGAAACAGATGGCTCAAAGTTTTCATTTAAAATTGTTTTGACAGAAAACTGATTTTCAGCAGAGTAATTCTTGTTTGTGTGAAAAATGTCTGCTTCCTGTGGAAAATCTCATCATTTTGTCTATAAAAAATAGCTCTCCAAACATGATGATACAGAATATTTTCCAATAGAAGTCCACAAGCCTGAGAGATGGGATTTATTGCTCAAATGCTTTGTATGCTCAAACTTCTGTTTGGGCCAGATCTCCCAGATGGATTATATCTTCTATGATGCAATAAAATTTCATCAAGTCTTCACTGGCTGAAAGTGAAAGGTCTGTAGAATTACATGAAACAAAACATTTGTTTTGGAACTTCAGCCGATAGAAAATAATGTATGCAAGAAATACTTCAACAGCACTTTTCATAGATTGATTGAGCACTTGCAAATCAACATTCCTCCCCCCTGCTATTCCCACATACACTATTTTTTCTCAAAGCTTCCCTTGTATGGCCCATATTCCACAAATATACGTTTGCCAGTGGAACAGAAACATTGGCTCCTTCTTTAGAAAGAGCCTTCTGTCTTATCTCCTGTGCACATTTGCATTTCCTTTGTTTTAAAATAATATGACTGCTGTTCTTACATAAGCATGTGATTTGTAGAAGGATGAGAAGTAGGATCTATAAAATTATACATATTATCATTCTGCTTTGGTTTCCTGAAATCAAGCCTTATTACAAAGACTTTCATTCTGCATGTTTTTTCTACTCATTCTCCTTCTGTTCTCAACAACCTTCTCTTGTTGCACTAATATAGTCAGCAGGTTTTATATATGAATCAGACAAAATGGCAAACAATGATTATTTATTATTTGCTTTTAATTTTAAAAAATCAAATTGGACATTTACTTTCATCTAGTATACTCTTAAGTAAATTATTTAAGAGATATTGGTAAGAAAAGGTGAGAAAGCACAATCTGGTAGCTCATCTACACAGGCAAAGAAGATTCCTTTCTTTTCTGATTTATGTGACCTGTTTCACTAATAATACGTTAAACAGCAACATTTCCTCAGAATATTTTAGTGACATTCTATCATATGTAAAAGAAAGTCAAGCACTTTTATTCCTACAAGCCAATAAGCTTGCTAAAATATTTTATTTAGAATTGTATTTCCTCTAAAACGAAATTTGTTAAAGAAACCGAGAATGAAATATCAATAATCCTCCCAATACATGTTTCTTCATGAACTTCCAGTAACCTATGGATAGATAAATATGAAATATCTTAGGAGGTTATGTTAGCATTAGTATTTTTTCATAAGATAACATATTAGGATATTGAGGGGAAAATTGAGAACAGCTGGAGTACATTTAGACAGTTTCCATTTCATTACATATACAAGGAATAGCAATTGTGAATTTAAAAGTCTTTTTAAGTGGTTTGCTTGTTTCAGTCAAATATACGAATTTGATGTCATAAATGTTTTTAGTCAACCAGAAATAGATGGGTTCAACACTGAATGTAAGTTGTCACTGAAAGACAGGGTGTAGGGGGACAATACTAAAACCAAATGGTGCCCTGGCTGGACACCAGATACCCACTAAGTCACTCATCACTCCCTTTCCCAATGGGACAGGGTGGAGAATAAGATGGAGAACAACCATCATGAGGAGATAAGGCAGTTTTATTACAGTAAAAGAAATAAATAAGCAGAGATCTGTATGTGCATGAGCTAAAGATAATAATAGTCAGTCTCTGCTTCCCATCAGCAGCGATGTTCGGACATTTCCTGGAAAGCAGACCTTCAGCATGAGTAACGGTTGCTCCGGAAGGCCAACACTGAAAAACTCATGGATGCCCCCCCTGCCTCCTCTCTCTCTTATCTTACATAGAGGACCTGACTTCATATATGGAATTTCGCTTTGGCTGATTTGGGTCAGCTGGCCTGAATCCAGAATCTTGCCCATTCCCATTCCCTTTGGTGGGGGAAGTAATGTCAGAGGGACAATGCTGCTTGGCTAAAACACTCGTCTGTAATCAACCCTTTTCCAGCTACCAGTGCAAAGCACAGCATTCTGAGGGCTGTGAACTTTACCTCAGTCAGACCCAATACACCAACAAAACAAAACTAAGTCAAAACCAAAAACCCTCATATTATTACTCTTAGGGTAAATTTTTAAACTTCAGCTGTTACCACCAGAGATTTTAAGACAAACTCAGACTGTCATTTTCTCATCTTCTTCCTTCAGTTATTTATTTCATAAGGAAATAGATCTGCACAAATTAGGCTAGTTGTCAAGTACTTTACAAGCAGAAAACCAAATTCATTATTTGTTGAATATGATTTATATCATACTAGTCACTATGTAAGTCACAATTCAACAGTCTTAGAATAAAGCATGATACTTCTTTCATCTCTACAGCAAGTTCACTAGGCTATCAGTTTTGTAAAGTGCCTTGTTCATCCTATGTCAACTGCTGATACTCCATTCCAGTAAAACAGTTACCAGGATTATCTGCAGAGTAGGTTGAATTGTCATGAAAAAAAAAAAAAAAAAAAAAAAAAGCTATCTACTTCTTTTGCTTTATTTCTCCAGGAAAACTGTTAGATCATATCCATTGCTAGGTGACAGGACCAGCAGGGGGAACAACTCAACTATAGAATCACAGAATGAGCTAGGTTGGAAAAGACCTTGGAGATCATCAAGTCCAACCTATGACCTAACACCTCCTCATCAAATAAACCATGGTACTGAGTGTCACATCCAGTCTTTTTTTAAACACATCCAGGGACTCCACCACCTGCCTGGACAATTCCATTGCCCAATGAAGAATTCTTCTTTTAGTGAAGAATTTTTTCCTCAGGTTTAACCTAAGCTTCCCCTGGTGCAGGTTAAGACTGTGTCGTCTTGTTCTGTCAGTGATTGCCTGGGAGAACAGACCAAACACCACCTGACTACAACCACCTTCCAGGAAGTTGTAGAGTGATAAGGTCACCCCTGAGTCTCCTTTTTTCCAGGCTAAACAACCCCAGCTCCCTCAGCTGCTCTTCACAGAGTTTGTGTTCCAGCCTTGTTGCCCTCCTCTGGACATGTTTGTGCATCTCAACACCCTTCCTAAATTGAGGGGCCCAGAACTGTTCATGGCACTCAAGGTGTGGCCTCATGAGTGCCAAGTATAGGGGAAGAATGACCTCCCTGCTCCTGCTGGCCACACTATTCCTGATACAGGCCAGGATGCTGTTGGCCTTCTTGGCCACCTGGCACACTGCTACCTCATGTTCAGGTGGTTGTCAACAGGTACCCCTAGGTGTCCCTTTCTGCCTGGGCACTGTCCAGCCACAGGATCCCCAACCTATAATGTTGCAGGGGCTTGTTGTGGCTGAAGTGCAGGACTTGGCAGTTGCACCTGTTAAACTTCTTCTTATTGGACTCAGCTCATCTATCCAGCCTGTCAAGGGTGCTTTGCAGAGTCTTCCTACCCTCCAACAGATCAACACATGATTCCAGCCTGATGTCATTTGCAAATTTACTGATGGTGGACTCAATCCC